>VZSE01013675.1:2125580-2394718 GCA_013398275.1 Promerops cafer
AAAAAAAAAAAAATCATATTCCCAAAGGGCTATTTAAAAATATTTAAAAAATATTTAAAAATATTCCCATGCTATTTAAAAAATTGAGTCAGACCATCAGCTCCCAAATTAAATGCAATAAGGTGGGAATGGACCCAGATTCTAGAGACTGACCAAAATCAGACAGCATAATCTTTTGTACTATCAACAGAACTGACTTGGAAAGTACTAGAAAATAGTCCATGATTCTCCTGATAGGCAGTCATTTTAAAGGCTTTTCATTTCCTATTTCAAGGAAGTTCTGCATGTTAAGTCTTAAAAACAAAACAAATGGAAAAGTGTATCTACAAAAAATCCCATTGGCTATGTGGTCAACTTCTTTACCACTTCAAAAAACAGTGCAAAGGGTTCACAGATTAATGCTTTAACCACTGAACAAAGAAAAGTTTGCAATTTTCTGGATTAAGCTCTTCACTGAGTTCAAGCAACCATATCTCTCTATAAAGCGCTTAGAGGAAATAATATTAATTCCCCTTTATCTCTGAAAAGGGGAAAAATCCCTCCTTACAAGCTGTAAATGTTGGGAGGAATTGCTTCTTGAAGTGAGTAACCCTGGAAATTCATGTAAGAAGCCAGTAGCAGAAAAATTAAGCAATGGAATGTAGGATGGTCTAAAAGTGAGGCCAAGGCATCTGTATTGCACCTTGAGTTCATCTGGGGAGCTGGCCAGGAAGCTGCTGCACTGGAAATAACCATGAAATCCATAAAAGGGATAGAGAATGTCCAGATGAGTGTTACTGCAGGTGTTACAGACTCCAAAGGACCTCACTGGTGGGTGTTAGTGGGAGAGTGGTGGTTTGCCAGAGTGATGAGGGACATCACAAGAGGATGCTCTGGGATAAGAAGGCGATCTGTATGGATAAAGACATTATACAAGGCACACAATAACTTTGCAGTGAATGATAATATTCAAAGTAACTTCAGTATCTACTGGTAGAAGCAGTTGTCTCAGTGATTTCCTTGGATTGCCTTCATCTGACACTGAGAGGGTAATGAAACCTCACAAACACCATGTTACCAGGGTCTCTTTGTCCATACCTTTTTTTTCCTCCATGCATGGCAGAAAATAATTTATTTGTGTGCCCATCAGTCTCTGTGACAGGGTGAACATAACCCTTCCTTTAGGTATAACTTCAGTATCACCACTTGTATCACGTGTCCAGCGAGCGTCCTGCTACACACACATCATTGTCCCAGGTATAAAATGAAATCTTACCTATAACTTTTCCTAGGAATAGTGCCTTTGGGGAATTGAACTGAATGTCAGATGTGGCTGGCAGGCTGTAACTTGTTGGAGGATAGTGATCAAGCTGGAGAAAGAGAAAAGAAATTATGAGTATTTTGAACTGATCTGCTTATTACAGTTCTGATCAATCAGGTCTACTTCATGGAGGTTATGCCATCTCTTATAACTGTCTAATACACTCTAGTTTCATTTTCATAAACAATAATAAATACCCTTCCTTCCATATCTGCCATCTCCACAGTTCCCAAGGCCTGAAGCATACCTATATTGAATATATTTTTGTTCTGATTGCTTTAGAATCACATAATTCTTTGCTTATGTTCTCCCCAATTGCTAAATATAACAACAGCATCAATAATAAAACAACTTTTTCTTTCCATAGAAATAGATTTCCATTTGGGACCTATGTTACTGCTAAAGCTAGATTTACATAGTTGGAAATTTGAGACTAATTCAGGTGTTGGGCATTTTCTTTTCTCTCACAAAAGTCATCAATTAATAAGGCATTCTTTTTTTGCAGTTCATGCTTATTACTTTCTTGTTGAGAATGTTGTTCAATCTGATTGTGATGATGCCTATTGAAACCTAAATAAATTCAAGAGTAATCAACTTAGCTAAATAGTTTAATCTATAGGAAATGCATATTGTCCCCGATATGACACCGCAATCACGTTACATTAGCATATTTTCCCCTGGTTTTCAGCTATTTAACAGAAAAATGTGAAGAAAGAGAGTAATAAAATGAATTGCTTATGCTTAGTAATAGTGCTTTAACATAGTTTAATATAGCTCAGTAGAGTTTTGATTTCATATTTCATGAAGGTAATTGGGATGAAATTTTATCTTTACTGTTGTTATTTATTTTCTCAGGTTTACATGTTTATTACACAGGCTTAAAGAGGACAGAGCAGTAAGAGTTTATTTTATTCTGGCCTTGTCTTGGCACAAAACAGGATAGACCTCATATATGTGATTTAAGACTTTGCAGGGTACAATAGACTACAAAAGTAATTCTCAAGAAATGGCTACTCTATGGGGCATGCAATATTTTCACATATCTTTTTGCCATATTTCTAATTTCAAAATGTAATTATTGTGTATGACTTTGTTTTAATGATACTGCAAATGCTCAGTTCAGTGGTTAAAAGTAAATGAATGGCAGGTAGCACAGAACTGAAGGGCTGAATCCCCTGATACCCTGGAATACTGTGAGCTCAGGTAATTATAAAGCCTACTGGTGTCATGGATCCACAGAGGCAACCATCTCAAAAAACTATAGCAACTGGAGGAGTCCTGTCTTTCTTATAATTCCCCATAAAACCCCAAGAAGAAAAGTGTATAATACCTAGTAGAGAGGTAAAACAGTCTCTGCAGATTGCAAGAAAGGTTTAGTAAGTCTTAATGTTCAGAAATGATTTTTAATTTATCATAACTAGTATTATTGCTAGTTTCAGATAAATACATGGAAAAACATAGTTCTATCTTCTTACTCAGAAAATAAGGAGCTTCAGTTTGTTCAGAGTATTGTGAACAGTTTTTCTTAAATTTTTAATAAAGAGAAGAAATACATATTTTACCTGAAATTAGAGTTATATAAATTCAAATTGAAAAGAGTTATTTTGGAAAGAGTGTAGTCAAGTGAATAGAAAGGGTTAAAATAATAAACAAATTTCATCCTCAACCACCTCAGGCCCTACTAAATACAGACTCCACTTAGTGCTTTGCTGTTGGTTTTCCTGATGAAAGGGAAATGTCCCAGCATCTAACATTGCAAGTGCCAGACCCATTTTCAATGGGAACTGCAAGCATATCAGGTGAAAAAATTTCTCTTGTTATTTCAGGGCAAAAATAGAAATGGCTTAGATCTGTCCTGGTATTTACCCTCAAGGTTATTAAATGAAAAGTATAGATTTTAGAGAGGTGCATCACGTAAAAATTGGTGAAAACTAATCCAGATAACACTGATTCTCCATCTTCTCATATGTCAAGAAGTTAATCTCATGTAACTTCTTTGCCTGCAATGGAATTGTTTCCAATACATACTCAGGATTTATTTTCTAGATTTTTCCTTTCATTAATAGACTTAAAATATGCTGAAGTAAGCCTGATAAAATAATTGAGCATTCTACTACTTACAATGGTATCTGTCAGTATCATCAACCTTTGGGTTCTTTCTTTTTCAGAATCAGTCTGGAGCAATTTTAAAATATT
Organism: Promerops cafer; assembly: GCA_013398275.1. Lineage (NCBI taxonomy): Eukaryota > Metazoa > Chordata > Aves > Passeriformes > Nectariniidae > Promerops > Promerops cafer. Next base: position 2,129,077 of record VZSE01013675.1, read on the forward strand.
TCTTTTTATTGTGATCTGGAATCTAGGCAATGGTGTTGATCAGATCATCATTAATCAGATAAAATATGAATAAATTAATTAAATATTAGCATATGTCTATAATCAACTTATCGATGTATGCTAGATGTCCTAAAGCAGTAGCCATGTGTCCAGTGTCGGAGTAAAAAATAATTAGCAACAAGTAATAAAAAAGTCATCCCTGCCAAATGTACAGGCTGCCTCTACCTGTGTACACAGGTTGTGTCTACAGGATGTACATTAAAATGAAAAATCAATTTTAATGACGAACCACTGTGAACATTTACACGGACAATGAAAGAATATCAAATCCTGCCAGCTGTGGTGTGATAAGGCTCCCTCTGCGTTCAGGTAGTGTTCAGGATTTGGAAAGGCCCTCCCTGTCCCCATCTCGGAGCAGTTGGTTAGTTAGCAGTAACCTTGGCCAGATTTTACAAAAACCCAAAGTCCTTCCAGTGACCTCACCTTCCCTTGAGACTTCAGCGTAGCAGAGCATTCCATGGGGTACAGAGGCAAAAGGGATTGCAGCAATGAGAGTAATGATGTGTTACATTGCAGGCTAACAGGAGCAGACACTGCACTGCTGAGGTTTGCTCGTTTAAACAGATCTCTTGCACTGAATAAAAACCTGAATCTAGCCACTCACATATATTTTGCACATCTCGTTGAAGTCAAGGAAAGATATCCCAATGGGTTCAGCTGTGGATTGTTTTAATGACTGTCTGAAGTTTTGGGTTGTTCTGATTCCTAGTTAAAACAAATCTCTATTTAAAAGCTGTTGATACCAATTTTCTGGGGCAAACATTTCTGATCAGGCATAGAGCCAGCTCCTGCTCCACTGCCAGCTCTGGCATCTCTTGTCAGGGGACACCTGCATTGCTTCCCACAGCTCTGAGTGATGCCTTTCTCTAATCCTGGCTCCTGGAATGAAATGATGCACCACAAGACAGTGGGTCTAGGGAACAGTGGCTGAGGGAATGGGGAGATTTCTGTCCAGTTGCTTTTATTGCATGTCTTTGTACTAAACTAGAATTGCCTAATAAAAAGAACCCTTTTTTTTTTTTTTTTTTTTTAGAGGCTAAAGGTTTCTTTAGAGGTCTGTGAGTTAAAGCCCAGGGTTTCTTTAGAGGTCTGTGAGTTAAAGCACCATGCTGAATTCTTTCCAAAGCTGTATGTGACTGCCATCCAGTGGGGGCTCCAGTGTAAGCAGCTGGAATGGAGCAGCTTGCATGAAATACTAGCCTACCAATTTAATAGAAGACACATAATAAAAAAGGAGTTACTGGTGTCAAATGATATTTGAATGATAATTTGATTTCCTTATTTAATGAAAATCAAATAAAACCTCTGTATACACAAATGTTGATGTCATGATTGTGTATTAAATTACAGTTTTAAAATTGTATTTAAGATTTTTCATTGCAGCTACTTTTCTTTAAAAACTCAGTAATTTCATTTAAACTTCATATAAACATGCAGTGTGGCTTTGGGTGTTACATAGATGAAAGTAGGTGGCAGTTTCTGAGGAACTTGCAGTTTCAGTTCTCAAGTCACGTCATGCCAAGGCAGACTGCCTTTTTCTGAAGTTGTTTGGATTTAAGCAGAAGTTCAATAAAATGCTATTTCTTTTAAATTGCTGTTCACTTAGATAATAAAATTAATCTTGATGGGAGTTCTGAGATTAACAGAGATATCAGTCGAAGGGCAAACATAATGTCTGCATCACCTTAGTAGTCTTGGGAAAAAAAAAAGGTATAACCTCAAATGCACACCTTATATCCACCCTGCCAATATATTTACATCTGAATCATTGTAAACCCAGCCTGTGTACTGCCATAAAGTTTTTTCTTTATACTGGAGAAATGTTATAAAAAATTGTCAAAATCAGATTAAATAATAATGTTGTTAGGCTTAATCTCACACCATCTGATGTCAGTACAGCTCTGCTGTTGACTTCAGCAATAGCAGGATAAAGAAGGGGGTGTTACCATCATGATCAGTGTAGTATTTCTCTTCTGCATTATTACAATGATTTATCAGTTTTGTGACTAACTTCTCTACAAAGGCTTTTTGTGCTAAGTTCTGTAATGGTACATAATAAAAAAGGTTCCTACTCAAAAATGCCTACAAAATTAGAACAGACTAGGCATGTGACCCCAAGAAGATAACAAGATGGTATGCAGGTGTTTAGATGGAGCTCCTCACAAGTATGATAACAGTGTATGAGAAGGAAGGATGTTGATTATGAAAATCAAATGGGAGGCATTATGACATTCTTTTTATTGGTGTAATGTAGATGATTATTCACCTGCTAAAAGGTTAGGAAAAAAATTACAAACAATATTTGTAATATGGTGATATTTGATTTTTTTTTTTTTTTCCCTAGTACAAGAGGAAAGGAGCAGGTTGGAGTGGTAACTGTGTAATTGCTTAGGCTGATCGCGGCCACTCTTACTGCAATTCAGCTCCTTCCTCAGCGTGGCACTAGTGCTCCGCTGAGCTGGTTCTGACGGGTCAGGTCCTTGACCCGGGTTAGTGCAGCTCAGATCTGAGCCAGAGCAGGGACGAGCCATGGACTGTAAATGAGCAGTGGATCCAGAGGAACAGTCAGGACCGTAAACCCAGCATTTTTTACTGCCTTGGACTGTCACAGACCTGCAGCCTCACTGCTCAGCTGGAACACAGGAGGAGGCACACACTTCACCCGTGTGGTGTAAGGCAAACTAAAGGCTGGCATTGTGCTTTGAGCACTGCAGATGAAATCTCTGTAGAGGTATAGTAAATGCTATTTTAGGTACCACTCCTAAAAAAAATCTGTTTTGCTGGTGTAATGCACTAATTTAGCCTTTAGCAGCTGTTTTTTTAAATAAAGGTCAACTACAGCATTTTTTGATAAAGTCTCTTTTTTTTGCAGGGATTTATATTAAAAATGTGATTAATGTGATACGGACACGGAAAAAACAGATACATTTCAGAAAAAACCATATAAAGTTTTTTTTTCTGGTTTAAAACTTGAATCCTTTATGTGCAGAAAGCTTGTATATACACCTGAAAGCTGTTGTTGCTCTGCTAAATAATGACAGGGATAATTTGCCTCCCTCTAAAAAACCACAAAATTTTGGATAACATTTAAATGGAAATGTAGAAACATAACTCAAAATGTACACAGAAGCACTGATTAGGAAAGGCACACTATTTAGTTTGGCTGCCTTCAATTGAAATGATTCTTTGATGCTTCTTTCACATATCTGTTGACTTTTTATTGCTCTCTTTAGTAGATGAATTACAATAAATGTTAACAGAAGCAATAGCAAGTCATATAATGCCAAGTCATTAAAATTAAAGAGATCTACCTCAGGTACCTAAAGATGACTTTCACAGGACATTAATTTGTCCAATGTGTGCTTCCATACAATGGAAATCACCTATTTCATGGTAGGTTTTGACTTTTTTAGCTTTGTCTTGGACTCTGGGATTACTTAATGATTATTTTGTTCTTTCCTTGTTTCTTTAATTCCAATAAAATTATATAAAACCAGCAATCACACAGGCCGAGGAAGACACACAAACACTCATCACTAAAAATACATTATAGAAAAAGGAAATAGTTTCAGCATAGCCAATGTAAGTAACACATTTGTGAGGTGGAGAAGCCTGCTGATATGCTCTGCAGACCTTTGCTCTGCTCTGATGTGCAGACTCAGGAAATACCAGACTGCACTGTTCTCCCTTCTGACCTTAGCTGTATTTCCAAGGAAAATGGGGATGTAGGGTGGGAAGACATTTCACTTCTGGGTCTTATCACGATACATGGCGTAGACATGGGCAAAGTTTGGGACAAGGCAGCTGAAACATGACCCTGATTCCAGCAACACAAGCTCTGCTAAAAGGATATGAGAAGGATGGATATGTAAAGGAGTTCCTCTCCTATGGAGGGGTTTTACAAAGCAGAAAGTAAAGAGGAATATTCTTCCAAAAACCCCTAAGTTTGAGACTATCTCAGCTGATGCAGAGAGGGTAAAACTTTTAAAAAGATATATACTCTGTCATCTGCCTCTGCCTTTCTGCAACAGCCACAGGGAAACCACAGGGAGCAATGCTTCCCCTAGGTGGGGATGTATGGATGATGTTTTTCCCACTGTTTCCCCATGTTTTTCCAATAAGAGAGAGATATGATGCCATGTCCTGATGTTCAGGGTGAGGATATTCCACCCACTTGTTTGTTGATGAGTGAAAGGAGTTAAGGTTTTTGAAAACTTTTTGTCTGTCTTTCATCAAGCAGAGATTCAATGGGGATGTGCTGGCTCACCTTGGCAGATGCCACTAACCAACTCTATCACACACAAAAAGGGAGTAGAAGTTGCTCATTTATGAGGTTCCTGTCTACCTATAACTGCTCTCTTTAACTGAAATAATGTGTGTCATACTGTAAAATAAAGAAATTGAGTAAATTCAGTGAAGGTTTGAATCAGCAAAACTGCTTAGAGCTCATGGTCATCCTGTGAGCACAAAATAACAGGTAAAAAAAATTAATAATCAGTAAATTATTTGCTCATTTCTGATTCTGGTACACACAATTTAAATTCTGTTCTGCTGTTGTTTACAGACACTTCAGTATTGAACATCTGGTCATTTGAAACATCTGTAACATCCTTATAGTTGGAGGGAACTTGAATTATGCAAAGATCAGGGTCTGTAATTGTTTATATTTTGGAAACTAGATGTTGCTTACGGTTTTAGGCATGATACAGTGTAACAATAAAAGCTTTATTTTCAGAAGTGTATTGATATATATATATCTATAGCTTTTTATGCTACTTTGTCACCTATTTGTGGAAAAAAAACCCCTATATTTTCAGACGTGAGTAAAAACCACTTCCTTGTGACTTCTGATTGAAAAAAAGAGCTTAGCAGTTATGGGTAAACTAAGTGCTAATGCATTAAACATGCAGATCTAATGTATGGCTCTGCTCTAGAAAATGGTCTGAGTTTGCCTTTCTGTGGCACTAGCATTTTGAGTAATACATTGCCACTACAGAAGGGCAATACATAGTGAAAAGGACGTATCCCCAGGGATTTTAAATAATTCATTTCAGCAGGAAGGCCTTTACTATTGATAGAACAAATGATTTTTTTTCCCTTTTAGCAAAACATGTTTGGAAATGCATTAATTATTCCTTTAATATAATAGAATTACTGGATATTAGGAAACAAAGCAGAGGGTTAACTGTTGCATTGATGTTAACTACGGTTTACATGTTTTACCTGTGATTAAAGTCCTGGATACTTAAAACATCTTTTATTCATGGCAGCAGCCATGGAATTTCTAAATACTGTCTGATTGGTTCCTTTCAAATCATGAACAGTACTTCCCCATTCCCTACCAGTTAAATGTTAGCTAAATCAGCCTTCAGATTCATCTGGTGGCTAGACAATTTATGGCACTACCCAAAGGATGCTGAGGCGGCATAATTTCCAGAAAATGAAGGAAATAAATAAAGATGGTATTTCTACATCATCTTGATGGCATAACAACCATTAACATTTCTAATCCTAGGGTAAATGTTTTCAAAATGTGACTCAAAAGGGAGAGTTTTCAGAGAAGAGTTAAAAAATTAAGTCTCAAAAACTATAGATGAATGAGGGTATACTAAAATAGATCAGTTTATTTAGCATCTTGCAGACAAGATGAAAAGATGTTTTAATCAGCATCTCTAAGAAAGTGTGAAGGGGAGTGACGCCTGACACTAAACATTTCTTTCATCTATCAAGCATAGACACAAAGATCCCAAAGTTAAATGTTGAAGTCTGCAGAATTCAAACTGTAAATTAGGTGCAAATTCTTTACAAGAATGGTACTTAGCACCATAAGACATAGCCAAAGGATATGGTACATTTTCTATCATTTGAAGTCTTTAAAGCTAGATAAAATGTCTTTCTACAAAATTCATTTTAGTGCTATCATTATTTTTGTGCCGGCTGAGGAAAATAATTTGGTGATTTTTTTATGGCCTCTCTTCAGCAAGAGCTCAAACAGTGATCATTTTCTGTTGAGATTTCAAAATATAGGAAATATGATAGTTGTGATTCTACAGCAACAATAATGATGGGAGATGAAGTCTATGAGAAAGTTCCCACTCACTTTAATGAGATCAAAATTTAATCTACAATTATAAAATCTTTCATATATTAATTGCATTTAAGATGGGGATTATATGCAGACTGCTTTGCTCCACTTCACCAATTTTATTTTATTGCTATTATGTTTACCATTTCATTTTGTAATTCAGATTAGTTTTGAATTAACTTTATATGATTTATATTTTTAAAGCATCTAGGACTTTGCAATCTCTTTTCAAGTAGTGCAGAGCTCTAAATGGACATGGACTTGCAAAAATTCTGTTTCTTCTTGATTTCATTTGGGAAAGGGTCAAATATGTCATTGATCATTTTTCACAAAGATTCACAAAGATGGATGTATAGTCTTGCTTGCCTCTGGTGAAGTTGGAAAATGTAGATTTATACAAATACATTTTCTGTATTGTTCTCAACCTCAGCTGAGTTCAGTTCAAGATTTAGCCATAAAGCCTCATGATTTAGCTGATTTTGAGCAGAATCAGCAATTAACATTGAGATTATATGGTATTGCTGTGTGCAGCCCCTCCACCATAGTTTGACATATTGTCCAAGCCTGAAAGTGAGAACTGTCAGCTGTCCTTCTGTGAAGATGAGCAGTGGCTGCTGATAATTGTCCTGAAAGCATCCTGAGAGTTTAGGACAGATTTTCTTCAGAGTCCTGAAGAAGTTGCCCTGGTTTGTTTTTTTCCTTTTCAGGAACAAAGAAGGTATTATAAACTGTGACTCATAATCCATTACCAGAAAGGGCTTTAAAGCAGGGATGGAGATCTGGAGACCTGTTGAGAATGTACATGTAAAGAAGCTGACAGGCCCTGCTGACTATCAGCTTTACTCCACTAACAATCAAAGCATATCGTATCTTTTTTTCTCTCTTTTTTTTTTTTTCCCCTTTTATTTTTCCTTTGTAGCAGGCTGATCTACCTTTGTGCAACAGAGCATAAAAGTCTCTGATCCAGATTCCATCCTGATTTTTCTCTACGGACATGCAAAGAAGCAGAAGGTATGAATCTTGCACTGAGGATGCAACTATCACAGTTCTTTAAGGTACAGTTTAAAGCCTGCTGGAGGCAATGGAAGGCCTTTCATTTACTTCAGTAGGCTTTGGATCAGAACCTCTGCTAGGGAGCTTTTGTCCTTGGCTTTCTTCAAAGAAGATTTTACTGAGGTGTGAATAGTGTTAATCACCCATGAACACTTGGTAAAGAGTGATCTGGTTTTTATGATATGTAAAACACCCTGCTGAAGCATGAAATCTTCTGATGAAGTCAAACAAAGTAAAACTTGCCCTCCATAACCTAAAGCTCAGCTCTTGAAATGTCATTTATTGGAATAATGCATTCCCCATCTGTCAGTCTGGGCTTTTTCTTGCAACAGGTGAAGTAAGGGAGCCTTGGAGGTGTGCCATGGTTACTAGTATCTGGTATTTTACTAGAGGGGAGGGATAGGAATTATTACTATCAAATGTTAATTTTGTCCCCCTCATGGAAATGAGAAAATAAGCATATCTTTGTCCCTGGATTTATGTAATTTGTTTTTTTCTGACATGTAAATTGACTGTATATCCTTAATCTTATCCTTGAGAAACCACTGGCAACACAATTGAGAGCTTGTTATTTAATGTAGAACTAACTATTGATTTGTCTGCAGTCAGTGAATGTATAAAACTGAAATATAAAAACCATTTGACAAATCCTTTGCTGCTACCCTCAGTCTTGAGTGCCATGGTACATTAGGAATAGGGATACAATTACAATAAAAGCAATTCACACTAAATATTTGTTCTTTGGTTTATTTTGTTACCTTATGGACACATAGTATTGTGGATATGTTGATTGCAAATCCCAGTTTGATTTTATGTAAGTAATCAGTGGCCTCCTGTCTGCCAGCATGAGGTGAAGTCTCATAGAGTTCACTAATGAGTCTTTTTTCATATTTATATGTAAGTGAATGTCCTTTGAATCATGACAAAACTCTGATTCACACAGTTCGTATGGTACCAATTTATTGCCTGGCTTCAGATTTTTTAAATCTCTCTGGCACTACAGGGTCATTACAGTAAGTTAGAAAGACAGGTACTCTAAGTATGAACTTGCTGTTAAGATCTCAAAACTACTGAGTGCTCTTGAATTGAAGATTTGATGAGAAATAAATCCTTCTTGTGACACTTTTATGCCCTGTAGAGATGTGGAAGTGTGAGCAACAGCACCTGGCAAGCAAGCTGTCTTCTTTAAAAGCAAGCAAACCAGCTGCTCATCAGGTTTGAGAAGGATTTAGCGGGAAATAAAAGTCTACTCAAATGTTCATAGCTCAGATCTGCAAGGGAAAACTCATACTTTATGATTTGTCCTCTGAATACTCAGAAAAACTGTATTTATAGACACTGGGAGGAGTTAATTTTTGAACAGGAGTAATTTTCAAGTGAACAATCTACTTAGTAGATTCATTTCTGTCCATATAATTTCTCTCATTTACAGAAGGTAAGCAGATAAGTGATAAAATAAACTTATGGAGGACAAACAAAATTTAATAGAAAGAGTCCCTTTCAGGATACAGTAGGGATAGGATTTCTAGATTTGCTTTGTATGGGACCCTTCTTTCCCTATTCTTGCATGTGCATCAAACAGATTATCTCATGTAATTAAGTCTCAAATGTATCTGCTTTCTGGTTACATAAATCAGTTTAAGCACATTGAATAGATTAAAAATTTTTTATACCAGCAGAACAACACTAACCAAAATGTTTCTGACTCTTCAAAGTTCCAGACAGACAGTTGTCTCATAAAACACTGGGAAAAAATTGTTGGGAATCAAGTTCAGGTGAGTCGATGCAACTCTGGAACATTTAACTGTGTACATAATTTCCAGCTGGGCAAGGTATCACATCTGACCCCTTTGGAATGTAATTTATTTACTTTTACAGATGCCTAAATGAGCCAGCTAGAACTCCATGCCATACTTCCCCAAAATAAAAGCATTTAGCACCAAAGGGACACCAAACTATAGGTCTTCCTTTGCTTCCATCTAGCTGTAGGAGAAATAAATGCAACAGCATGCAAGACAGACACATATATCAATATATATCCCTCCCAACCTCCAAAAGCCTGAAAAGAGATTGAATGTACCACCTATATATTTTTTAGGTTGTTTGGAATTTTGTGAATAATTTTGTGACAATTCTAGTTCAATGCATTCAGTGTTATTCTGAGTACTGAGAGCATCAGTCAAATGACATTGGAATGCACTGAAAAGTTTCCTTTTGATACCTTGAAACAATAATTGTCAGGGATTTATTTTAATCTTTAGGTAGATAATACTGTGATGGTTACTATCCTTCACATTTTGGCTTGGTTCCCAAGGAAACTTCCCCTTTTTATATTTCACTTGTTACTGGTTTTCGTTTGCTTCTTCTGAACTAACAAATCCAGATTAATGTCTCCCATCCACCTGACTCTCCTGCCAACAAAACTGTTCTTACACCCTGCTCACAATCTCCATGTTTGCAGATGTGACAGCCAGGGAAGGAAAAGAGAGTTCTGTGGTGACCACAGAGAGGAGGCTGCCTGGAAACACTGAGTGCATCTTGCAGCGCTCCCCTCAGTTATAAATAGCGTTATACTATCTCAAAGTTTTGTAAACTCACATATATGGAGAGATGAAGTTCCTACCTGTGCTGTACCAAAACCTAAATAAGCCAGAAGTATGTGCCTTCAACAATACTCTCTGTTCCAGGCTTATGTCACACAAACACTTAGGCATCTGCTCATCTTTGCAAAACAGCCCTTGCAATTTCACTAGACTGCAGGGTAAATTTAAATTTAAAGACATCCTCATTTGCAGACTCAGGACTTACAGAATGATATTATATTATTTGCATCAGACTTCACTACCATTTAAGATGCTGTAGGGTATCCCTCCTGGCTTCCAGCTGCTGCTCCAGAATGGCACAGATTTTTCCAGAGTCCCACGTTATCTATCAGCCCAGATGTCTCTGATGCCCTCAAGCATCTACAGTGACACCTGTATTAGCCCAGCTGTCATCACACTAAAATGAGGATTTCAGAACAACATGAGTTGATGCAACAGAGGGAGTGAATAGCTTTTATTAACTCCTAGGAGTGTGATCTGCAGGCAGAACCCCATCTACTGTACGTTTTATTTTCTGAATAGCACCGATCTTTTCAGAGGACTGGAGACCCATCAAGAAACAAAATGCTACAAGACACAACTAATGGAGCCAAACAACTCACCTGCAGTACGATGTCCCGTCCGTTCCGTGTGACATTAACAGTGTGGGGCTGTCCATTGGCCATGTTTCTGTGGTCAATGTCAATGTTATATGGCTCTTTGGTGCCCCCAAGGTTGTACCGAATCTGCAGATTCCCTGGTGGAAAAGCAAAAATGTGAAAAGCACCCTCAGGTATTTTGATCTTTATTCACCAGCTATTTTCCTGTCTTTATTTTCACATACAGCTGTTATCATTTCACACTTAATTGCTCTCATAGCTGGTCTGTGCAGCAAGAGAAGAGCTGGTGTTTGAGATTATAAAGTTACTGGGCTGAAACTGCCTCTAGTTTATAACCCAGAAGTGTGACAATGACCAGCATTTCCAAACCACAGTGTTTGTAAACACTCCAGACTGCAAACCAAACAAATTGGAGTTATGCCTTGAACAATATGGACAACTGGTACAAAACTGAGCACATCAAGTAACACTTTATTGTTGAGATTATTATACTTGCTGCAGTAAAATTCTTCTAAATTGTACAAAGCATAACATTTTCTAAAGAATAAACCATTGACATGCATTGAATAAAGGCAAAATTACAACAAATTAGCACTGACACATAATTCACACAAGGGAGTTTCTTGCTCTCACGTTTAATTGTTGTTGATGGGTGACCGTCTGGACTTCCATGGAAATTTAGTATTATATTGTGAAATAAAAACCTGAGGTTACATTGTTAGAAAAGTATAGTCAGGAATGGCTAATTGATATTCATAGCATACTGCCAGACAGATTTTTCTTTTCTAAACAAAAGTGAAGTGTCTGCTCTTCATAACACATTTAAATATTTGATTAAAAGGAAGAATGTTTGAAAAGGGAAATGCAGCCCCCACTTTTGATGAAAAATGGAAATATTCTGGCCCAAAAGAGCAGACTTAGACCTCTATAACTATAGTTTAGTTGTGTGATGATGGATTTCTCTCATGCACGTCCTTTCTTTCCCATGAAGGGAAAAAAATGAGTGGCATGTAGAATACTCATATTATCCCATAAAAGAGAACAGTAGTAAAATCATACTAATTATGATTTTCATTGGGCACTAAGGCACTATTTGGGATCGAAGTATATTTAGTTCATATAGAGTTTTAATACTGTAGCAGCAAATGGTCCATATCCAACCTTCATCTATCACCAAAATGTTTGGGACATTATATACTATACTGCATCCATATTTTAGTCACCTCAGTGAGTATCCAGATTTTCAGAACAGTACATGACACTTTCTACTGACTGCTAGGGATATTGCCAGTTCAGCTATTCAGGTGCCTTCATGTGGGTGTCTGCTTGTCCCCACCATAATACTGGCTCATGGCACGGGTCTGACTGTCATAGCAGGCTTTTGGTTTCTTTTGTTTGGTTGGTTTTGTTTTGTGAGGGAGGATCGGCTAAAGAAACACCACTAAACTGAACAGTTACATCAGTACCAGATCTAGCAGAAGCAGAATAAAGGTTCAGATTTCTAAGTGCTTTACTTTAATGTGCCAAGGGTGAAGAGACTTTCTCATTAGTTCAGAGCTTCCCCTGAATGTCAGCCTGGTGTTGTCAATTGTGCCTTCAATGGAGCGAGCCCGGAGCAGTTTCTTACCAGTGGGGTTCACAAGCACAGCCATGAAGTCTGGGGTGTAGGAGCTGACGTACAATAAGACACAAGGGGACTTGGTGGTGCTGAAGCTGAAGCTGAGCTCCTCTTTGTTCAAGCTGAGGTCAGGTGCTGTGATCTCAGGATCTGCAGAACTCAGAAGTGTCCGGCTAACTAAATCCTTCACACTAGTCCCTGGGGAGTGGAAGTTGTAACGAAGCCACATTCCTTCCTCAAAAAATGCTCCCACATCTTGAATAGAACAGGAAAAGGAAGATTAAAAAAAGGTAAATTAAATGTACCGACAGCTTTTGGTTGAAACATATTACTGTGACTTGATCAGTACTAATCTGTGCATGTTTCTACTGCTGTGTTATTTAAGCACAATATCTAGGTCAAGAGCCTCACTCTTTTCCTATGAGAATGAAAAGAGCAATCTCCATTTTATTGGTGGGTACTTGGATTCACAAAGCAAAGGAAATATTTCCTTTGCGGCACACAGAAAGCCTATGCCTATATCTCATATCAATACTACAGACAAGAATAATTATGATTTAAATTTATTCCCGTTGAAATTTTGTGGTAGGTAATGCTCCAAAGAAGGACATACAAGGAAGAGTGGCTTAAAGGACACAGTAAACAAACAGCAGTCAAGGAAAAGGAAAAACAGCAGTTCTGGCCAGCAAATTTGTGTGGATTTGGAAGGACCTCCCAAAGGAATGATGACAATTCCAGCCCCTAAAAGGACTGGACACAATGCTTGTAAGTTATCCACTGCTAGCACAATCCTTCATGAGAACTCCATAACAAGGATGCCCTTGTGGGAGATAAAATTAGGGAGTTTGACTCAGCTGGGAACAAGAGGCAAGAGATACCTGAACTGTATATCCCCTGTATAGCAGGAGGTGCTATAATTTTCAAACCAATCTGAGACAAGATGTGGTGTTCCAACCGTCCTGACAGAAAATATACTTACTTTTGACAGAATTAATACTTTCAGCTGAAAAAGCAGTAGTAGTGCTTCCCATAATAATGCATTCCTGCCTCTTCCTCAACATTAAAATCATAATTCCAGGCTGATTTTCTTGCAGCAACGGCTGACTTTGATAACCTCCCACAGGAATTACTGCACAATTGGCCACCACTGGTATCACCCACTCCAATGGGGATCACTTGACTGGCTCCCTATGGCACTTATTCATTTAGAGACATCACAGTACTGCATCAGCTGTGCTGTCTGGCACAACATTGTGAAAGGAAATTTCTAAAAGATATGTGAACTTGATTAAGAAGGTGTGTTTATGAACATTTCATAAGATATTAAATAATGATTAAAAATATAATCATAACATATGAATACTGTATTCAAAGAAGGGCTATAAGAAATGTTTAAGGCCACAAACAGTCTTTAAAAAACAGTATTTCATTGTCTACTACCTTTCCACATGATGCAAAGTTGCCACAGTTTTGTGCAAAATTGCCCATCTAAACAAGACATTTATTTTTATTTTGTGTCTTCACGCAATTCTAAGCAAAGGCTTTATCTCAAAACACATGAAGGAAGATGCCTATTTTCAAAGCTTTACACAGACAAAAAGCAAGCTGGGAACAAGCCTGCAGAATTCATTCAGAGTAGCTGAGTAGAGAATAGGTAAGAGGATAGGTAAAATTATAAAATTATACTGATGATTCTTTCCAGAATTTTGCTGGAAAAGCTTTATGTTTTCTTGCTATCACATAAAAATTCTCCCAAACTCAAAATATCACAGTTGCTGCCACTAAATGGACATATAAAACACAGAGCCAAGCTGTGGTCCTGAAGTGCTATAAATAATTCGATCATTCTGATGGATTTATAACTGCAATTTTATAAGGGAAAAGTTAAATCACCCCGAAAAAGTTATGGGAGAGGCAATTTCATTTAACAACTATATTTTGCAGTAGTCTCAACTTTAGTGCTCCTGGATTAAAAGTGAAGGGCCCTGTCATGAAAAAACTTCCCCAACTTGTCATGCCCTCTGCCTCTAACAGCGGTGTAAGAAACAAGCGTTAGCACGCAGAAGTCTAAAGCAGTAGCTCCAAGTATTCACAAGATGGGCCTAAAAATATCCCTGTGACCACTAATTTATTCTGCAGCCCCTGCTTCTGACTCAGGCAAGCTGCTTCTGGGGCAGATGCCCTATCAATTACGCTGGCAGAGCTGCCGGCCGTGCCGGGTCCTGCCGCTGCCACTGCTGGTGGGGACCGCAGCCCCCGTGGAGGCTCCACACATGCACTCTGCACACTGATGCACAATTATGTTCGCCTCCAGCCTGTTTACTTCTTGTCACGCCTTGCATTTTAGAAGTAATCTTTGGAATTGCCTGGCTCTGTGCTTGCCCAGGGCCTCACGCTCTGGGGATACTGGGACCTTCAGTCCTGACCTCAGCACTGCTCTGGGGCTGAACTGGAAAGCATGTGAAGCATTTTTCCAGAGCTGTAAATGTTATAAATTGCTATGTTAAATGTTCATTACTACAAAGAAAGCTTTAAGTAAATGGTGCTCTCTGAAATGGTATTCAGATTATTCTGCAGTTTTGTGAGGTGAATTCTATCATCCTTGTGGGTCCCTTCCAACTCTCAATACTCTGTTCTGTGACTTTTTATTCCAAAAGGGTTTCACGATGGAGCAAAGAATGTTCTGCATGTTTAACTTGATTTGCACTGAGAAAATAATTTTCAATGTAGCTGTATTATTACAGGCATACAGGGTATTGTAATAAACCTTGAAATTCTCCTCACATGCACATCACCTCTTTTAAAAGGCAGGATAAGAGGAAGGTTCACTTTGGCTTTGTGAGTGTATTGGGCCTTCAATAGCAATATATTTAATTCTCTCAAGCTCCAGCTCATCAAAGAGGTTGATGCACATGATTATGCTCTTTACTGAAAGAAGCTGAAATCCTTGCATCAGGACTGCAAAGTGCTCAGCAACTCACAGGAGCAGGTTGTTTAAACTATTAGAACATACTAAAAATAGCTAAGAGATAACTTCCTCTATCTTGAATGCAGGTATATGATGACTTGGAAATGCTGAGGGCTGACCAGTGAAAAACAACCTACTTTTTAGGTCACAAATTGTGACCTTGAGGTTTACACTTGAGGTCACAAGTGTAGTATCTTCCTGAAGTTGTGCTAGGAGTATGGCAATCCATCCAGAAAACCAGCTCCCTGAATAAAGAGGGTCAAACACAGACCAAACCCTGCTGCTGAAATGTGAGGGAAGTTTCCAGGCACAACTCTCTTTTCTTCTGCAATATTTGAAATGCTATCTGAAAAGATGACTCTTGGGACATCATGCATAAGGCATAGTAACAATTGCTCTGCAAACCACCCTTTCAAGGCAGAGGCCTCAGGGAAATGAATGTGGTGGTAACAGATCTGTTTTCTTCAGAAAATAATACCTATTTTTACACCAATATACAGTGCAGTCACTCTCTGTTGACTGACTTTTCAAACATAAACACTTCAGGCTGGCTTTGTAGAGGAACCCAGAACAAGAATTGTGGATCATTAGAAAAAGTTTTATCAAGCAAGGTGCGTGTGCCCAGTGGGAATTGCACGTTACAAAATGGTCCAGCTTCAATTAGGAGAGGTGATCCAAAACTTCCACAGTAAATGCACACGTAGAACTGACAATATTATTTTGAAGGTTATGATTCTTTGGTCATCTCCACAGTCTCCCTCTCCCCACTCAGCTACTGTTATTTTTGTACACTCTTATTCTGTCTGGGATCAGGTGTATTGAAAGACTAGAGAAAAAAAGCCAAATAGCAACAAAAACCCCCATTTCTCCTACAAAACTTGCAAAGTCTCATCACTTTTCTGGGCTGGTGCTGTAGACCTAAGAAAATGTAAGTAGGAATCTGATTCTCCTCTACTGCTTTGTACATCAGTGAAATGTCAGTGTTGGTTCCTGTTCTTAGGTAGTGATAATGATCCAGTTAGCCATACAGACACATAGAGAACTTTTCTTCTTTCTCCATAACCTTTTTCTCACCTCTGAAAAATCCTGCCAGCATGGCATAGGTGTGGCTGAACACAGCTTCAGCAAGATTTTCTATCTGGGTGCATATATATAAGAGATACAGAGCTCAGCAGTCTTTACAGCAATTGGGTTTGCTCTGTGCTGATAGTGGGGATGGAAATGTTAATAGGAATTGTCATGAATCAAGTACCAGATATTATGCCTGATAAATAAAGAAGCTGCAGGTCTGTGGAGCTGCCAAAAAAACGCCAACCCAAAACCCCAACCTCCCAATTTAAACACAAGACCTTTTCAAGAATGGCATTGTAAGTAGTGGAATCTCCCTTCTTTAGTAGGACCACTCTCACTGACTCAAATTGCCATCTCATATTTTTCCAAGTAAACTGGATCTGATTTCTGTCACCTTTTACCTGGAGACCAAGGAGGAAGCAGTGCTGGTTATTTACTTAATGGGCATAACAGGATATACCTGCCTTACAGAAGCTGGAGACAAAATCCTGGCAATTTCAAAGCCTGGCAAGGACATGAGAAATGGGGAAAGAAAAGACTCTCTCCTCTTTGTTTCACAAAGCTGACTTCTTACAGCTGTGAGCATGTCCCATCTGGAGGCCCTAAACGCCTCTTTGGCCCTGCTGAGACTCGGTAAATTAAAATCACTCTGTGATTCTGCTTGCCAGTGCTCAGTGCTATGTCTTCCCTGCACGGAGTTCTGCATGTGAAAAGCAGCTTTTTCAAAATCCTAAGCAAGGACAGTCACTGGAGACGTTCTAACACTTGGTGCATGTACAAAGATTCTTCAGACAAGGTAGGCGGTTGAATAAACCCTCTTTCTTTTTGCATAATTTCCTTTCTTTTTTGATTTTACATGTAGTTATGAATATTGAATATAGATTAACCAGAGCTTGCTTGTTCATCTTATGGCGAAAAATGTGCTTGGGAGCACCTAAAATTGCTGCTACTTCCAGACTGTGGTCACAAAGACTAAGATTTGTTTGCTGAGATACCTTCTGGCCATAGGGCATCAGTAAAGGGTCAGAATCTCACAGCTATTGATCTGAGAGAGAATTTGAGGGCTCTGAAGGTGATAGAGCTTACCATTTATCTGGTTAGCTCACTCAACATTTTATTCTACCTTCAGGCACATTTAGTGCGTGAAATCAGGAAGTGGGGATTCAAAGCTATTGTTCTACGTCCCTAAGTCTTATATTCTGGCTGCTCTTACTCTAATAATCTGTGATGCATGTTGGAACTTTCCACCAAAGTACAGAAATTTCTTGTGAACATTAATAGAATATAAACCTAGTGAGGACTTCCTTCTTCTATGTGAATGTATCAGTACTCAGTACAAAAAAGGCTTTCTTGAACTATCAGAATCAGAGGATATACAAAATAAAGTGCACCAGTGAAACTATGGGGTGTGATCATAAATCCGTGCTAACATTCCCACTACCTTCAGTAGAACAGGATGAGTGCCACAGGAGATGGGGTTTAGCCACCTGATTCATTACACTTTCAAGCCTACCTAGGCAATGCCAACAGGTAGATTCTGCCTGGAAGCTGTTTGATATGCTTAAACAAGTCTGAGCACTGCATATACTTTTGTACTAGCCATGCAAAGCAGGGCTTTATTCCACCTTTCTATACCTGGACAGAAACGTGCATGCCACAGAAAGCCTAAAAATGTCAGGAAAGTTGCAGTTCCAGTTTATTTTGTACTGGTTTGAAAGTATGATAGATATTTGATCTGCTGCCTGGGACAACAGACTCCAAGTAAGGGAATGGCAACAAGTGCCACGTATTTTCTGTTGAATCTAAATAACAAGCCAGCTCCATTTCTGGTGGAAATACTCATAATGGTTAAGAAGAAAAAACCTAAACACCAACCCTTTCCATGCCACCATCAAATAACATTGGATGGATGAAGAAAATGTGATGTCAAGTGTACAACAGACCAGATTTCATGATTTCCTGCCAAGGTGCTCTTTTGGTAACCTCAGAGAAAAACTTGCATCTTTGCAGGAGCCATTTGAGAGATATTAGAGACTGTCATTTGTTGATTTCACAGTGCTCAGAGCAACAACCTTGCTAGGTGAGACCTGGTTTAAATTCCTTCCTGTACTACAGGTATCCACTTTAAATCTGAGCAAATCCTTCCTGCCCTCTTTTGCTTTCTGCATTACCATGATAAAAACATCTCAAACCTCTCAGCTGCCTTTGCAGCTAGCAATGCTGCTGAGGCTGCTCTACTTAACTTTCACAAAATATCTGCATTCAGTGAGCAATGACACTAAAGCAGGCCTATTTTAGTTGTTTGACCAAGAAAGTTCATCACATTTTCTGAGCCAGGACTAAGTATTTTTCTTTTTAACTTATTCCCCTGGTTTGTTTTCTACGTATAAAATAAGGAATTTGTGATTTTTAAAAGTAGTTTATTATGGATGATAAGTGAGCTAGCAATAATATAGTCAGATTGATAATCAGTTTATAACCAGGTTGATATCACTTTAAGATATGTAAGTACTATTGAGAAGGTTTGTTTTTCTTTAAAAAGAAAAACATTGGTTTTTTTCCAATGAAAGAATTGTTTCACTGAAGTGCAACTTTCAAAGCACTAGAGCATAACTGTGAATGTTTAATAAGGCAATATTGACAGGACTGAAGAATGGAATAGCTTTAGAAAGCATATCTACTTTTTGTGAGTATATATATTTACCCAAAAGAGGTTAAAATCTGAGCCCTGAAGTATGATCTACAGGTAAAAAAGCCTGACTGCAGAACTCAGACTTACCAGAGTAGGAGCTTAGCATTAACAACCCCAAGAAAATTTCTCATGTAACTTTCAGCTCACAGATCACAATCATGTCACAAGTAGCAGAATTTTTTGGGGTCTGGGAGGGAATGTTGCCTTGATTTTCTGTGTTCTGTGATTCTGAACTATGAAAACTAAGAAGTTAGTTACCTTAAAACACTCTAACAATCACCTCACTGTTGCTTTCAGCAAAACAATGCAATGTTTTTAAAACCAGCAAAATAGAGGAAATTGAATGAGTACAACCAGGGCAGAATTTGGAGGTGGTCGAGTGTCAGTGTGAGAGTTGGTGGAAGGGTGCAGAGCTGCTGCCTCCTGGTATGGCTCGCATCCACTCAGCCCAGTAAAAAGCTGTTTTTTCTCTTTGAGACATGGAAGGGAGCAGGAAAAGAAGAAAATCTGACTGTGACAATACTACTTGAAAGTGCTTTCAGGGTTCATACAAATATAAAAGCAAACATGAAGGAGCTCATTTTGGGCATTGTCTTAAGGATTGCAAGAATTCACGCTGAGAATCTGAGCTTTATTCCAAAGAAGAAAAGAAAAAAAGAGTATAGCATCTCCTTGGTGTTTGTTAATGCAAATTGAGTAACTGCAGAGGACCTGGAAAGCTTTGAATTTACCCTTCCAGCATACCTGAAGGCACATGAGTCATAGCACCAGCTATTTAATTTTTTTTTAAATATTTTTTTTTGGCCTCACTCCTGGTGGGTGCAATTTCTTCTCCTGCTGTTGTTCCACTGCATTTCAATAGCAAAGGAGGAATGTTTTCTCCCTGGGGTATGTCCCACATCAAAATGCTGCCACATGCCCTGCATTTGACCTTTTCTTTTTTTTTTTTTTTTGTTTTTAAATTTTGTTTTGTATTGTTTTGTTTTGTTTAAAGGGAGGAAAGCATTTGTATTTAGAGGAACAAAAATTAATTGTTTTCTCAGAAATGCTTTTATGATGATAGGACAGCTGTGGGTGAAAAAAAAAAAGGGAATTTATGCTTAAACAAAGGACAGGGAAAGGTCAGAAAGCAATTTGCAGAATGGCAGAAACACCAGCTATTCCTCAGAGCAATTTCTCTGAGCAATGAAAGAAGCAAAACCAATTGTATATGCCTCAAATATGAAACAAAAATATAGTTAAAATAGATGTCAGACTGCATTTTCATACTTCTTTTTGTCCTTGTAATAAAATAGTGTAATTTCCAGGCCACTATAACATCACTCACATTGTGACGTGCTGCTAGTAAGGCTGGAGACAATGCAATTTCTTGTCAGTCATCAGTCAGTGACTCTAAGGAAGATTTCATCAGCAAAAGAATCCACAACATGCAAGGACTGCTTTTATTGTGAGGTGTGTTTATTACTCATGAACCATTGTATGTTGATTTCCTTATAGCAATGTTTTTTCCTTTGATTTTCCCATCTCCTCTGCTAGCCCTTGCAGTATGTAACCAACTCCAAAAAGTTCACTGCAGGCAAGTGATTTCAATATCAAAATAAAGCTTTTGGATAAGGCAACTTTCCTTTGGCAAATGAAAATCAATGGGAAGAGAAGTCTGTGCTATGTTGTAAGGGTTACATTGTGCCACCTTTCACTCCAGCTGAGTGGCATATTTTTGTGGTAATATCCCATCTTGGTTTGAATGGGATGTCAGGCACTACTGATTATCAAATCAACAGATGTATTTGGCATGGAATATTTACTCAGAGGAGTGAAATAATAAAAGCTAGCCCTAGTCTATCCTGCAAAGCACTAACCATGTTATTTTCTGGCAGCCAATGTGAATTACTAGTGAAGGTGACAAAGGAAAATATTCTTGCTTGCCTCATATTAGACTTATCCAGCATTACAGCAACAAACAACATGCTGTGGTTCAGGTTATAAAAGTGACAGAACAGTATTCACCTCTGTCATTATAAAGAACAAAATTCCTTGAAAGCAGATCATATAGTATTTGAATACATGTTCATAGATGTTTCAGTGCTTTTACAGAGGGGAAAGTGTCAAAGTCTTAATGAAAAAATGGATTGAAATATAAGAATTACAATCTCTTCATCAAAATAAATTAAAATATAATTTAGGCATCATTTTTATTTTACAGAAAAAAATCCAAAAGCCTTTCCAATTTTTATAAATTTTTAAAATATTTTTTTAGACTAAAACATACTTGACTGTTTTGCCATTACTTATTTTGCAGTTGTTACGTATGTTAGCCCTTTGTTTCTAGAAAACACATTCATTCTTGTCTCACTGACCAAGAGGACACAGTACAAGAGCTGCTATTAGAAAGAAAATGTAGGAGTCCCTTCTTTCACAAGTCTAGGATGCCTGACAACACACATAAGTTGTTCTAGTGCTTTACTTGATTTAAAAGGCTTAATGCAAGTTAAATTGACAATGTAAATGCAATGGGCTGTAAATGAACTGTTCTAAAGATCTCATTATCAGCATTGTTTATTACAGAGATTTTACAATTGTTTCAATCATGGGATGCCCCAAACCCATTCTATTTCCTGTAATTTATCCTCTAGCTTTTTCCCCAGTATCCCATTATTCTTTCTGTAGGGAAGCCTCATGGACTCACCCACACTAAATCACATTTGGGGATACTCTAGATGAGTACAGCAGTCTTTAGCACTAACAGATAGGAAATTGGCAATTTGCACCTTGTACATAAGACCTACAGGATTTAGAAAGCCATTTTTAGCCTGGAACAGATTTGATATTGAAAGCAGAGATCTGATGTCCTGTTTAAATGGCACAACACCGTATGGCACACACATCCCCACACTAACAAGAGTACTTTTGCATGAGTACCAGGTCACAGCCAGTTTCACTGCATGCCCAAAGTATCCCTGACAGAGCTCTGGGCCCGTGGCTGCCCTGGGAGAAGAGCATAACATAGTATGATATTACTGCTGTTGCTATGGAAGTGCTTACAGGCCAGCCAAAACCAGGGTTTGCCTGTGCTAGGTGCTCAGTTATTCCCCTAATGGTATGGTTTTTATTCTGCTAGCTCTACACCCAAGAAAAATTACACACTTTAGCTTAGAGCTAGTTTTGGTGGAAGGTTGGGGTGTACCTGTTCATAAGAGGAACAAAAGCCTCACAAATAAAAGTCAATGTGATGAGTTCTGGCAATACAGAAAAAGCTATAAAGTGAATTCAGTGAATATGGCATGACAGTAATATTTTCTTTTCCTTTTTGTTTTTTTTGAGTCAACACATGTGATCTGTAAGAGATTGACCCAATTCCAGCCTGAATGGGTTTCCTCTACCATATAACTGCATTAGTGAACAGAAATACTAAATATGCATTACCATTATTCATGACAAACCATTTACTAAATTAACTGAAATTACTGTATTCACATTCTCAGGAGCTGCTGTATCTACAGTCTTGAACTGAATGGACATGTTTTATAATTTGCTTTTGAAGCAACACAGCATGGTGAAAGCTGATGAAATTCCTGCATGCAAGCACAGTGGAAGCCATTACCTAGAGAAGCAGCTGCTTCCCTTTTGCTGCACTAGAAATACATCATATTTATTGGAATTTAAAAAATAATCATGCCAGAGATTCATCCATATCTGGTGATGTGAATATATGGTGATATGAAAACAATCCCTTGGCTTTTAGAAGACGATGGTCCAGTATGTGAGCACATCAGCAATGGACAAAGCTTTGCTGTGACAGAACAAAATGAAAGTGAACATACATGGATATAAATGAAAGTGACTGAAATGTGTGGGGAGGAAATGCAATCCATAACACAGCATCAGGTAAAAAAGACTGCCTATTTCTGTTATAAACTTTATGCTTCCTATAAATGTGACTAAAAGAGAGCAGGGTATGGATATTTGCAAAATAATTCTCGGATTTTGACTTGGAAAAAACCCTGCGATGTTCTGAAAGAGTTGAAAACCAGAACATCAAAGGCCAGGTGCTGTCCCTTACTGCCAAATTAGCCTCACAAGGGGACTCTGGTGTCTGGTGACCTGGACTGACTACAGGATTCCTGGTTCAGAGACGAATGTAAAAGCAGAGTAGCATTTTATGAGGCTACAGGTTTCTTTAACATCAGGGTTACTGATGAGAAGAGCCTTCACATTTTTAGCTGAAACTCTGAGAAAGCTTTTAAAATGATTAGTAAAAGCAGTGGATTAGAGAGCCGAACAAGAAAAAAAAATTGGTACTTTTCTTCTCAATTTTTGTGGTTGGATCCCGCTTTCCCTTTCTCCTTGCCTTTCTTTCTCATGCAGACCCGTGCATTCACAGTACATTGTTCTCTTACACTCATTGCTTTTGAAAATCCAGAACATATTTTGAGCATTTCCAAAGGACTGACATAAATGTGGGAGCTCTGTGCCTTCCCTTATCCTAGCAGGTTCAATCCCTAACCCAGTCTGAGGTACGAAAAGACTTGGTCTACTTACGGATGGATAAAATTTTTAAGCCAAATGCTGCTCTACCAATATATAAGATATTCAACTAGGTAGCTTTTGTTTAAATCCATGTTTTTCTTCTAAAGAAGTTACCATGACATTGTGCTAGTTGGAATTTATGGTTCTAGAGTTCAAGACTTTTGAATACCCCTTGACAGACCTGCTACTACTACAGGCATTCCTGATGCATTTTGTTGTTGTGTTATTTGATTCAGACAGGTAACATGTATTCCTCATAAGAGATGTGGTTTTAAATAATCACATTTAAATATACACATGGGTGTGTAATTTGACTTGCTAGCAAGAAGTATTAAATAGGATTTACTTGTTTATTTAACGAAGCTGAAGCATCGATTCCGTTGTGCTTTTTTTTTCCCCTCAGGCAAATAGTTCTCCCCTACTCTGCCTCCTGCACGGAGGCATTTACCTTTTATGCAGAAGGGCCCATCATAGGCAGTTTTGGAGCAGTCACAGGAGTAGCCGTTGTACTTCTCCACGCATTTCCCCCCGTTGGCGCAGTACATCCCGTAGCTGGTGCAGTGGCCAGAGCAGCCAGGCTTCACCCCGGGCGTGACCTTGGCTCTCTCTTCCAGGTCCAGCGTCACCCCGTTCATCCTCAGGGAACGAATGCAGCCCAGGAAACCCCGCTGGCCTCCTGCAGCACCTGAGAGGGAATGCTGAACTGTGAGACAGCACTGAATGGATTTTATTGCTGTTGCTTCACGTGAAATGTCCTGCTAAGTCTGTGGTAACTTCTTTATAAGGGCAAGGAATTGCCTTGTCCTGATGACAATAAATCAGTGAAACCTAGCCCTTTGACATCATACCACTGGCAAGCATAAATAGTAGTATTTTACCAGTGCTTGCTTTATACTGATTAGACATTTGAGATTCTAGCCCTACACTGTAAGATTTCCTTTCATTTCAATGTCAGTGTTTTTAGAGATAACAGCGGAGGAAATGGGCTTGGCTCAACTGCTAAGGTGTAGCCTTTCTCTCCTAATGATTAGTCATGGTGGGAGCTAATAATAGTGCCATAATATATTATGCAGGGTTACATTTTTCAAAGCCACAATGGGCAAAGAAAAAAGGAGTAAATTCCCCATTCTCAGTTACAAAAGGAAACATTCACGCTAATTTCCAAGAAACATCACGTATACTATTTACTTATCAGAGCATAGACTGAAGGATGGAACACTGAAAAAACTACATTTGACAATCTGGGTTGAGATGGTTTTTTATAGCAGTTAATAAGAACTGTCCTTTTTCACCCCAAGTAAACACTCACTGAAAAAATGTGATTTCAGCTAGGAAAGTCTTATCTGAGGCTGGATTAGAAACAACAATCAAAAAAACCCAAACTAAAAAATGCAAGTAAATAACAATGAGTGCTGGCATCTTTTCTGCTCACTCCTCCTCTCTTGGATTACTGCAGTGCTGCAGGTGCCAGAGAGTCCCTGAGGAGGTCTGAATGCTCATCACCACAGAGCAGAGAGGCTGATATTTACCTGAGTGGGGAAGAGGACTAAATACAAACCAGAGAGGGCTACTTCAAATCAAGTACCAGTAACTGGTTGATTTGGGGCAGTTGCAGGCAAGGCTTGGTTGCTGCTGAGTGCACATGGCAGAGCGTGTTCTGGTGTGATTCCATTCTACATGAACTCATATACACTGCAGTGATGAAAAACCTTTTTTCCCCTCTCGGTGACTGTCCTAGCCTCTAGGACACAAAGTCATCACCCCTCAGTCCCTCTTGATCACCCAAAGAATAGATATTTATTCTACAGGAAATGGAAAAGGAGGCACCAAAACAATTCTTGTTTAGCATTACTCTCCAGGGCCCCGATATTCAGGTATTCATTTTGGGCACTCCAACTCAAATCCATTTCAGGTCTGACTCCAGGTAAAGTTTAAAGTTGTTCTCTGATATGTGTGCTCCAATCACCAGGTTTTATGAAATAGATGTAATTCAGAAAGAAAAAAATCTGGTGCAGATTATGACATTCTTTTTTTTTTTTGCAATAAAGGTACTATATATTTCAAAACATTGCTGGTTTTACAGTCAATTCAAAGCTAACAAATAAAATCATCATTATCAACAATTCTCAAAGAACTCTGGCTAGGAAAAAAAATTCCAGCTCTTCCTGTTTACAGCAAAAGACTTGGTATTTTTTTAAAGGTTAAGTGTTCCTCTTTTAAACAAACTTTATCTTTTGGCTTATTTTGAAACTGCTATTTACTAAGATCACAGCAGCAAAGGAGAATCTGAGCTTGTAAATAACACCTGCACATCTGGTGACACATTATACACACTTTGCAGTGACACTGGGCTGATTACTAAGGCAATGAAGGCTTTAAACATCATTTTAATTCATTTGAGTTGTTGAATGCTGACTAACATGGAGAAAAAAGAGATATTTTTTTCTCTTTTCACTTCTTTCTTCTCTTGTTAACAGATATCCAGAGAGGTATGAAAGTGCTTCTTTGCTCAACATTTCATGCAGCTCTGATTCCAGCTAATGACACTTGGCACGTCAGCACTTTGCAGCCCTGCGGCTAACAGTTGGAGAAATACAAATGCTGCTGGAATAGCCTGCCCCAAACATAGTGGAAACCAGTAGCTCCAGAAAGCAGCTGGATTAACTTGGTTCCAGGGAATGAATTTGTGTAACACTGTGTGGTGCTTTCCTACATCAGATGAGTAAACAGCCCATGGGACTACAGGGAAAAGACTGCAGTGAGAGCTGTGAATGCAAAAGTATGGCCAATGATCAAATCTAAAGAGGCTGAAAGAGCTGCTGAGGCTAGGATGGGCACTGCAGGCACATGCAGTCCTGGCAAGAACCCTGCAGAAGTTTTCACTTCTGTGGTGAAAACGTGTTTGTGTGTCTGGGAAGAGACTACCAGCGAAAAGGAGTTTGGCACTGCAGTCTGCTGGAGGCACTTTCAGCCGGGAAATGCAGGTGGAGAGAGACAAAAAGGACAGGTTTCTAATGCACAATACTTTTCTTTTAGTTGATCTTTGTATTCCTGTAATTATGGACACATTTGTCTTTTTTCTTTTTCTTTTACTTTTTCTCTTTCCCCAACCCCCCCTTTGCTGTCGCACAAATGCTCGAGGAGCACAGCTTCCCACATTGACTAACTGCTGCTGGCAGGACACGAGGCAAAGAATGTCCAGCATTGTGAGAGCAAAGCCTGGCTGCCCCCTGCGCATCTCACCAACATAGAGCTGGCTGTACAATTCCAGCCGCGTGTGTCCTTCTGTTGGAGCTTTCCGGACCTCCAGGGGCAACTGGTCCACCTGCAGGCTGGCCTGCTTGACATTCCTCTCGGCATTGACCCGGTGCCACTGGTCATCGTTGAGCGGGTTGGGAGATCTCACCACGATTTCCACCGGCCCGTTTCCCACGTCAAACGAAAAGGAGACCTCGGCAGCAGCTGAAATTGCAAGCAAGAGGTGTCCACGGTTTGTTTGCAGCCTTACGCTGTAAACACATTCACTTACACTTCCCAAAGAGTAAGGAGTCACATCAAACAGAAATGTGCACTGCTAAGTCATCTTTCTGAATTTATAAACGCGTTCTGTTCCTTCTAACTTGAGTAAGCATTCGACCTTCAGAAGAAAGTATCAGCAGACCCTCAACCAATTGCATTAATATTTGCACTCTGCAGCTTTCTGGTTTATATATATATTTTTTTTTTAAGGAATAAACATTTTGATAAAAAAATGGTGGAGAAGCCTATATATTTTTTTTTTTATTTTGAGGGGCAATTAATTCTTGCAATGAACTAATAATGCTGTGGTTAAGATCCATGTGACATTTTATAGCTGAAAAAGAAATGGATTTTTAGTAAGTCCTACAGTGCTCTGTTTATAGTGTATGATTAAAACCTTGTTTAGAAATTATAAACATGTCCATTAAGCTCTACTAGACATTCCTTCAGGTCATCCTTGGCAAATATATAATTGATAACCATTATTGAATGCTGAGTGTGATTAATAATATATAAATTATTTTTAATAAAGTAGTTTCATTATGACTTTCCTATTGAGATTTAGTTTATATATCTTTGGGCTGCAAATTCTATTCTGGTGGCAAAAGATCAGATGAAAGGGTTAAAAGAGAATGGTTTATCAATTACAGCATTTGCAAACGAGGGTACTAGACAGAAGTAAAGACAGCCAAGAGTTCAATTTAATTTGTTTTTTCTACACACAAAATAAAAAACCCAGGGCTGCCCTTTAATTCCCTTCAAAGACCTTGGGTGTCCAATTAGGGTCAATGTGTTTCAGTACAGCAGTGGTTTCTGGCTAGGTTGAATTGATAATGCACTATTATAAAACTCTTACTCAGCAAAGCTATGAAATTGGGGTAAAAGCACCACTCCATGTTCATTATCACTAACAAATAAATAGTGGGAAATATTTTTGTTCGTGACCTAATCAATTTTCACAAGGTTGTATCAGGTTGACTTGACAGCATTTTTAAGAAAACTGTATGGCTAGGAATAAAATTTACAGAAAATATGCTTTCAACCCAAATTTATTATATAATTGATTTTTTTTTTCAAAATTGGCTACTTCTAAAAGAAAAATATTGAAAAGCTGTTGTTCTTTCTGTTCTCTGCTGAATAAAATAACTTAATTTGTTGAATGAACTGCCTTTTTTAAGCCATGGATTTAGTCTGTTTGTCCTTTTGCACATTACAAGGCACAAAATCTGTATAAGCCAAAGCTTGCTGTTACAGAAATAAAGATGTTTAGTTTTAATGTTATTATGTTTTGTAACTTCAGTGGTTCTGCCAATAAACCTAGGCAAAGTAAGAATCAGAGTAAAACCTCTCCAGTACTTAAATTGTATGCTGTGTTCAAGTCTATTTTCAAGCGTGTGTATAATTCTCCTTTAATTCTGCTTTGAAGAACTGCCTCAGATCTCTTCACTGTCAGGCTTGAATAGCTTCCCAAAATCTGTCTGTCAACAAGACTGTAAAATAAGGACCTCTTAGCAGACCTTTTCTCTTATTCTGAGGCAGCTGATGACATTGCCAATATTGCTACTGTGTACCTTGACTATTATCCATTCAGAATTTTTGAAAACCTCCACAAGAATACTTCTTTGTTTTCAAACCTTTGGTCTTCTGGATAGAAGTATCCCTAAGTTTTTAAAGGAAAGTTGTTCTTCTTTTAAAAGGGAAAGTGAGGAAAATTGGCAAATAAAGATATTTCAAGTAGAAGCTCTTTGCCTGCATAATCTAACTTTATGAATGGCTTTAAACTAAAATTTGTATCACAGCCTGAAAGACATGTAATTAAATTTGTACTTTTTGGAGAAAATCTGTCCTTTTGAAATTAGTACTGATTGTATAAATTTGTATTATATTTTTATATTTAATCTTATAGTTAGGGAAACAATAGCATTCCAGCAAAACCTTCTCATCATAGGCCACTTTCAGTGCATGTACCTACTGAGATGCTGAAAGTTAGAGAAGATAATACCGCATGTATGGACTTCCTCATCCTTCCTCAACCTACCTAAAAACATGATTCTCATACCAAAGGTGAAGAAATGTATTTGCTAGACTGATGGGCTGAAAAAACATGAAATATGTCAACGAAAAGAGCTTCACAGATGGGCAGAGGCTGCAAACAGGATGTCTCACATGCAAGTTATGTTACTGGGTCTGACTCTTCATTCTTAGTTCCATTTTCAGTCTGTGGAATAAGTACTTTCCAACAGGGACATCTCTAGGTAAGATGACAGGTCTTAATAGAAATGGATGAATATCTGACCACAGACACATCAGCCAGAAAATGAAGATAAAACAAATTTCACACCCCCAAAAATGAGACAGGTCACCTGGTGACAACTGACAGGCAGAAGGCTGAGGTACTCAACATTTTTTTTGTCTCAGTTTTTACTGGCAATTGCTCTTCCCACATCTGTTGAGACCCTGAATCTCAAGGCTGGGGGAATGAAGAGTTCAAGGTCAGGTTTGAGCACACTGTGCTGCCCCCACTCCTTCTTTTTCCTCTATGCCAGCTTTACTGCTGAGCAAGGTGTTGCTCCTTTGGTCAATGATCAACTGTCCTGGCTGTGTCCCTTTCCCATGCCTTTGCTACCCTCAGTCTCCTGACTGGGACAGAGAGAGAGCTTTGGCACTGTGCAAGCACTGCTGAGCAATAGGCAAAACACTGGTATGGTATCAATGCTATTCTAGGCACAAATCCAGAACACACCACCATATGGCCTGCTGAGGAGAATACTAACTCCACCTCAGCCAGAGCCAGTACAACATCCAATTTGTTCAGAAGTTCAGTGTAACTTCTTATATAGAAGACTGGCAATTATTTAGCTTTTTTTCCCTAAGTATGTTATACTTTTCAGTCTCTGTCTACATATACAATCCTTGCATGATATAATCTCTTTGACTCAAAGACATCTTTGATTGATGTGACAGTGGTATTATTTTGTCAAACATTTGAATAATGTGATTGAAAAAATATCTAACATACATGTGCATATGTGAGTATTTATTCAGCATGACTGACCCAGCACAGGATTTTTTTCAAAAGTATGTAGGAAATGAGCAGCAAAAAAATGACCAGAGGTTTGTACTGGTCACTTTTTAGGTAATGAAGTGAGTTTTCCGAGTAATAATTTTATTTTCTAGTCTACCAAATACTGTGAAACCCAAGCCAGTTTTTCTAAGAAATGAGAATAATGATCAGACTTTGAACAAGTGTCTGAAATCGCCTAATTATAAAAAAAAAAAAAAGTTAATGTGGGTTTTAATTTATTCAGTCAGTACAAGGGTTTGTGATGAAAATTTCATAAAATTGAAGAAGGGTGAATTTTTTATGTACTCCTACTAAATAAATTCACTCAATACACTGAGGTTTGTGGCTTAGTTTTACCCTTTCTGTGCCTCGTGCAATTACATGTAATTAAATCTGAACACGTTTCTTTCATCAATTCAATTTTCCAAGGTCTCGGGATGTTGCCAGCCATCTGTTCAAAACACAGAAGAGCAACTTTGCAGAACAAAATGCCCTTCTCATTCTTTGTTCTGTGTTGTTTCTAGCTCTATTTAGGTCTCACCATTTCCTCATCTTAAATCTATGAGGTGTTTGCCCATAAAAATGAAGGGGTACAACTAAACCACTGTGCAGGAAGACCTGGATAGCACTGGAAGAGTGGGCTGACAAGAACCTGTGAAGTTCAACAAAGACAAATATAAGAAGGTCCACAAAGATGATCAAAGTACTTGGAAGCCTATTGGAGGAAAGCCTGAGAAAACGGTGTTTGTTTAGCTTTGAGAAAGAAGGTTTGGGGGAGACCTTATCTCCATTGTTCTGGTATTTAAAGGGTGGCTACAAAGAAGATGGAGACATCCTTTTGATAGGAAGTCACATGGAAAAGATGAAGGGTAATGGGTACAAGTTACTTCTGGGGACACACAAGAGGGAAATTTTTCCCAATGAGACAATCAGCTACTGGGATAATGTCTCCAAGGAAGAGGTAGGTTCCTCCACACTGGACACTTTTAAGGTTCAGCTGGACAAGGTGCTAGGACATTTTGTCTAGACTGTGCTTTTTTAAAGAAAGGTTGGACCACACGATCCTTGAGGCCCCTTCTAGCCTGGCATGCTTTGATTCTGTGATTCTATGATTCTGTGACTGCATTGTCTGTAGGATTCCGTTTCTTGGATCCTTCATTTCGAGGCCTTCTGGTAGATATGCTTTAGTTAAACACAAGTTCTGAGGGTCAGCTGCCAGGGAAGCAGCACCCATTTCTACGTCCTTTGCTATGCACAAGGTCAAGTTACATGAGCTGATAGACATTTCTGGCATTCAAGATCTGTGACCAGCTAGATCTCTCATTTTCCTTGAAATCCTTGTGTTTCAAGTGTCTTTTTCCTCCCCTGTTTTCTAGTTTGATCTTTGTGGATGAATTTCAGACTAGGATCTCTAGTTATAATGAGGCTGCCAGCAAAGAAAGAGATGTTAACGGATGGGTGGGTACTCACAAGATGCTAAGCAGTAGGTGGATGTTCTCAAGACACATAAATTGGAAAAAAAAAGGAAGAGGGATTACAACCCTTCTCTCAACCATCTCTCTAATATACGCCCATCTCTCTGTTTCTCTCCTTCTCCCCTATTATCCTTTCTTTGAAACACATAGTTTCATGTCCTCCCTCGTACTTTGTTTCTCTTACATCCCCTGATGTATTTTTATACCCTTCAAATGGGACTGACTGATGTTTTACTTGACTTACATCAAAGGGAAGAGTATCTAACTTCTTTAGAATCCTTTCAAAATCCTATTCTTAGAACATAAATGCCGTGTTACATCTAGAATCAGAGTTCATTCACTTGGCTGTAAAATAGCTTACAACAATAAGCTATAAAGCGTAAACTGAATCTGCCAGACAGATATTTGTTCTGAGAAAACAACAGCTTGAAAATATTGTTGCTCTGTAAGGGCAACATCTGCCAAACTTCTTGGGCAGTTTGTTTTTAGATACACCTCTGACAAAGGGCTCACTGTCTGAACCTGTAGAGAGAATTCAGTGAAATGATTGAAAATGAAAGAAAACTTAATAAAAAGAGAGAGATGGTAGATTTTTCTCGAGGTAGTGGTCTATGCATCTTTATATGAAATCTATCAAATGGTCAAGATCAGGTCTGATAGATGTTATTGGAATCCTTCCCACTGCCTTTAATAGACTCTAGATAGAAAAGAAGGCATTCTAGGATTTGAAAGTAACTATCTTGTCCACCTTTCCCACTTATACTCAGATATTTTATTTTAAAGATATTTTCACAAAGTCATCTCTAAATTACCTCCCCTGGTGCCCTCATTTGCACAGGGCTGAGAGAGGCCATGCCAATGCTGACATGGAAACAACATTGGTAGGTTGTTTCTGGCTGCCAGAAATAGGTGGAAAGGGCTACAGATGCTACCCTGAAGTGCCATACTGGAACACAGGACCTGCTTTAAGGAGGCCACTTCTCAAAGGACACGACTTAAAATTAAAGCTACCAAAGCAACATAGAGAAAAATTGTTGATCCAAGTTGCTTGACTGCATTACAGGAACTACTGTCCAGCTTGGCTGTCTGTTAATAATCAAGCAGTTGTCAAAAACCATAACTGTATTTACAATAATGGGACTAAGCATCTGGATGGCTTCATCATTTATCTAATTCCCAAATGAAAAGTCCATTTGAACTAATGAGCAGAAGCTTCATTCATTTGACCAAATGACAGTGTGCATCCATGCCCAAGACTTCAGTGATCCCTGAGCTAAGTGCTAAATGAACCAGCTCTGGAAGTTGCACAGCTGCATCAGCATGATGCTGTGCCAACAGTAATTAGTTCTAATGAGAGACTATACTGCACTGAGGATCAGTCTCAGCATAGCTGAGTGCTGATTTATGTGGACATGGTATATCTTTCTCAGAAACAGCTCAGGTATCTCTCTATCATAGGGGCTCATTGTAAGGACTAGACACACTCTATATGTGCTTGTGGGTTACAGATAAAATAAAGAAAAATCACGAAACTTTACATTCTTTTGAATCTTATGCAGTCATTTATGTAAGTCCTGACAAGGAAAAACGGGTGAGTAAAGCTATTGCTTTGATTTAACATTATGCAAGACCCACTTCTCATGTGTAAATGCATCCACAAGATACAAGTGGGGCTCATTGTCTCTCTGAACCTTTAGAACAAGCTGATATTCTGTAGATAATGAACACTCCATCTGCGTCTGAGGGTCACCAATGGAAGCAAGTGAATTGGGAACATCAAGACTGGAGACAGCCTGAGCTGAAGGGATTGATGCCTTGAGTTTTAGCTTTCATATTTTCCAGATTCTGTACTGCATCAGTATATAATTCTGAACTTCATATAAAGTGTTAGCAACTTCTCTTCACAGTTTAGTTGGACAAAACAGTCATTTTCCAGCCCAAGAACCAAGGACACCATTGCAGCTTCGGGCCCAAAAAGTATAAACAACAGAGACTGAGGAGAGCAAACTGGGAGGATGGGACTTCATAACCTGAAGCTGTAATTGGACAATTGATCCCAGTATGTAAATGGACCAAAACTTATAAAAGTGTGCAAACTCGTGACCCGGCGTCCATCTCAGGTGTAGCCACAGCCGGGCTCTTGTACAGTCCAAGGTGTATCCTTTGTAGGCCTTTTAATAAATACCTGCTTTATTCCTTTAACATGGTCTAGCTTCTGTTCTAGGTAACCTCTCGGCATCAGGATCATGCACAGGTGGAGTTTGCAGTCCCGATATATATGGGTCAGGTAAGGAATAAAGTCAGGCAAATTTAAGGAAAGCAAACTTCCAGCTCTACAAAGAGATATTTAATTGGATTCCCAGGGAGACTGCCCTCACGGACAGGGGAGCAGAGGAGACCTGGCAGATATTTCAGGAAGTCTTCCATAGAGCACAAGAGCTGGCAATCCCCTGGAGCAAGAAATTAGACAGAGAAAACAAGAAATTGGCATCGCTGAGTAGGAAAGTGCTGGTTAAATTA
Source organism: Promerops cafer (assembly GCA_013398275.1). NCBI lineage: Eukaryota > Metazoa > Chordata > Aves > Passeriformes > Nectariniidae > Promerops > Promerops cafer. The sequence goes on from VZSE01013675.1 coordinate 2,162,931, forward strand.
AAGGGAAAGAAGCAAGTGCACAGGCAGTGGAAACAAAGACAGGAAACCTGGGAAGAGTACAGAGATGAAATACAGCTGAGGAAGGCCAAGGTGAAACTGAACCTGAGCCTGGCAAAGGGTGCAAGGAGTAACAGAAAGGGCTTCCACAGGTATGTTAACCAGAAAAGGAAGGTCAAAGAAGGTGCATCCACCCCCGATAAACAGTGATGGGACACTGGTAACAATGGTTGAGGAGAAAGCTGAGGCACTCAACACCTCTTTTGCCTCAGTCTTCAATGACAACATTTCTTCCCATGCCTCTTGAGTGGATGGACAGCAGGATGGGGACTGGGGGAGCAAAGCACTTCTCACTGTAAATAGAGATCAAGTTCATGACCATCTGAGGAACCTGAATGTGCATAAGTCTATGGGACCCAATGAGATGTTCTCCCAGAGTCCTGAGAGAATTGGCTGATGGTTAGTCAGGCACAGTTTTCTCTTGGTGAAGCCATGTTAGCTGTCTCCAATCATGTATATGCCTTGACATAGCTTCTGGGAGGATCTGTTCTATGATCTAATCAGGCAGAGAGTTTAGGCTGACCAGCAGTTCCCACTGTTCTCTTTAGCTTTTTCCAGTCACTGGGGACTTTGCCTGAGGGTCATGATCTTTCAAATATCACAGAGCACAGCTTGGCAACTAAAGTAGCCAATTCTCTCAGGACCATGGGATGCATCTTGTCAATCCCATGGCTCTATGTTTGTTCATGTTCCTCAGGTGATCTTGAAGCTGAGTTGAGTTGCAGTCAGAGAAACCTTTTCCTCCCAATCCCTTCCCTGATGTTCAGGGACTTGAGATGTGTGGGAAGAGACATTACCATATGTATTGGTAAAATACTACTTCCCAGCAAAAAAGGAAGTACAGTAAGAAGTACAGCTATTGTCATTAACATTTTGATGATATATCTGTAAAGTTAGTTTTGAATATTAGTGATTTCTGACATTCTGTAACAGTACTGCTGATTTCTCTCAGTGAAATTCTTGCTGCCTGGAAGAAATATTTTTAAACACATTTTACCTTCAGTCATAGGAAGTCTAGAAACATGTATAGAAAGGAGAAGGGAAATTAACTTTTAAATGAAAGGTAAAGGAATGAAAACATGTATAGCTGAATGGCTTTAATAATTAAAGTTTTGGAAGACATTATAACATAATATTTAGAAAAGATACAAATAATAATCCAAGGGTGGTTTGTTTCCCGGAGACTAAAGAAACTCATTTATGGTGAACAGAATTTATTCAATTCCTGTGCAATTTAATTAGGAATAAATAACTCTTCAGAATGTCTGAAGCATCTTATGACCTTTTCAGTTTGTTTTAATCTTGAAATTTTCAAAGTATCCTGCACACCAAAAAAAATCATATCAGAATGAAAAATAAAGGAAAACGCTTTGCTGAATGCAGGAAAGAGCACCCCTAAAGTGCCTATCCTCATATTTTTCATCCTCATTTTCTCTAGTGCTTGGTCTGCAGCCTGAAGGCACTTGATTCAGTCTCTGCTGTGTGCAGTATCTACATCTGGCAGCTGTAAACTTGTAGTGACATTTCTTTGGGAATGGACAGGGAATCAGATCTACTGAGAGATGTTGACCTGATTCAGCAAGAGCTGCTGTTTTCCTATGTTATATTGTAAGACAAGACTGCACACAAATAAATTGTTTTGTGATATATTTAAAAGGAGTGAACTTTAATGCATTATTGTCCATCTTCCTTCATGATACTATCTGCTTTCTAGTAACATTTACAGCTGGACCAGAAATTTCAGCAACTGGACAGGTAATAAGTCTAAATTCTAGTTTCAGTTTATGACTGATCAAACATATTTTCATATATTTGTCTGTCTGACTGAACAACTAGCTGTTCTTTTTTTCTTTCATTGCCTGTGTTGGAATAGACTCTCTCTACTGTAACAACCTTTACCTATTGTATCCATGTTGAGTCTCATTATCTTCACCTGTGGTTTTAATATTAAATATTGAATATATACCAGTTGACTCAGAAGTACTGCACTACACTGCACACAGGCTACCCAAAACTGGCCAAAAACTCTCCAGGCGCAAGGCAGTAAAAAAAAAATTTCTGTCTTGTCTCACCTTGCAGACAGACAGCAGTTCCCTTTCTACTGGCAGACAACCACTTATACACACAACATTTTGGAAAGGCATAGCTATACTGGAGCTCAAAATGAAAGGAAATCAGAACTCAATACACCTTTTTCATCATGAGTAAATATCTGTGTAAGGACAAAGATAAGGGTGCATTTGATTTTGAAAACAACTAAGTTATTTTATCTCACTTTAAAATAATCTCAACTGCCAATGAACCGCTCAAACATAAATACCAGTCTTCCTACACAGTACATTAGATTGCTTTGGGGGACAAAATTTGAGTTAATGGAAGTACCAAGTTTTCTCATAAAAGACCATGCAAAGGCCAAACGTGCCCTAGGAAGATAATTATTTATTATCAGTATTTATTAATTACTTCAGCGATGCTAATTGCACTGCAGCTGTCTTGTAGATAACCGCTTGGATTCAACTCCCATACTTTTATGATTTTATTTTAGTTGGTGCAGCAATTTTCAGCCATGGGCAGTAAGAACAAAAAATAATATTATGAGTCCTGCATAAACAAGGAACCAAAGAAAAGAGATGTGAAACAACTTGTTTAAAACATTAGATGGTTAGAGCAGGACTTGAAAAAAACCCACTTGCTTTAATTCTAAGGCAATAAATACAATTTCAGATAGATGTTACCTCCCATCCAGCCAGCTCTCTTCCAATAACTACTTAGCTGCCTGGAAAGAAGGAACAGGAACAGTGAGTCACTGAAGGTCTGTTGATTCATCTCATGAGGGCTACTAATGCTTAAAAAAAATACAGCAGCAATATCTCCTGGTCTCTTTTGTGACAGATTATTCACACAAAGGGAACTGAAGTCAGTGCACTGAGTGGAAAAGGGGAGGAGATGTGTGTTCTCCTGTCTGTAGTGGCTTATAATATACTTCATTATATCCTTTTAACTGCAGCACTTTACCATGAAACTGAATTGCTCCCATACAACAGAAGGCAGCACAACAAGGGGGAAGCAGAGACATCAGAACAGAGCTCTCCCATGCAGCATATAAAGGGTTTTGTGTAACTGATGGCTATTTTTTTTTTGGATGAAAGGCAAAAGAAAAGCAGGTGGTAATGTTCATGAAATCAGATTTTGTCTGAGCATGGTAAAGCATCAGAGAGGTTTTTGGAGAGGAGAGAGTGGCTTATTTTATGATGAAAAATTGTTATGAATTTGGCACAGTTCTGAAGCTGCTGAGCAACGTGTTTAAGTGCTCACAAACAGACACAAGGATATCAATGTCCCTCTCGAATATGTCACATTTGAATGTAATAAAAATTAGTCAAAACAGTAAATTGTGCATCATACTAAAAGTAGTAAGACCTGTAAAACCTGGTGCAGGTTTGTAAACTAGACATCCAGACTGTCCCTCTTCTGTGATGTGCTTTTATGAAAGCACATTCCCTGTGTCCTTTTCTTCCCCTTCTGTGGTGCCTTCCTTATTCTGTAATTTGTTTATTAGCTGTAGGTTCTGCTGTGGACTGTGGCTAAGCTAGGTAAAGGTGTTTAGGTGCCTAGGTGGTAGCTACTGAAAAACTTCTGCATCACAGCAGGATCTCATGATGAAATGAATTTATTGGTTTTTCTGCCTGGCTGTGTAAGGTTTTGTCATTTGTAGTGCCTCTTTTATAAGCAATTTTTCTGGCTATTTATTTATCTGTGGCTGTCCAGGGTCACCATCAGGGTAAGGACTCTGTTGCACTATGCACTTTACTACCACAATAAAAAAAGGCCATCCAAAAATATGACTCAATTTTGTTTTTAGTGTAGTGACTCTGTATATGAAAAGACTGTGTGTGAGGGGGTAGGGTAGATGGACACAGCTAACTGTGTACCAGCTAACTCAAACTTTTATCAAAAGTTTGAGTCNTGGCTGTGTAAGGTTTTGTCATTTGTAGTGCCTCTTTTATAAGCAATTTTTCTGGCTATTTATTTATCTGTGGCTGTCCAGGGTCACCATCAGGGTAAGGACTCTGTTGCACTATGCACTTTACTACCACAATAAAAAAAGGCCATCCAAAAATATGACTCAATTTTGTTTTTAGTGTAGTGACTCTGTATATGAAAAGACTGTGTGTGAGGGGGTAGGGTAGATGGACACAGCTAACTGTGTACCAGCTAACTCAAACTTTTATCAAAAGTTTGAGTCAAAGATTTTCTGCTCTGGAAAATATATTTGTAATCATTTATAGTTGCCAAAATCCAGGGCAGATTTCCCAAGATGGAAGAAGATATCTTTGGCATTGTTTACTTTTTATCCTGCAGCAGGAAGAAGTATCTACTAAAAATACAAACCAGAAGTATCATGGAGTGGTACAAGAGTGGGAAACAGAACTGAACTGTTGGAGGTAAAAATATGTTCTCAGACTTCATGGTAATTGGAGGTAGAAAACTTGATGCAGTACATGGGTGAAGGAGCTGCCTGGTTTAGCCACCTTTTGTGAACTATTTTGCTTGAGTATGCATGAGTCTCGGGAAATGTAAAGCCAACAGGAGACCTGTTCCTGTTTCCTGCTGTAGCAGTGGAAAACATAAAAGGGTGAGTGAGAGGATTTATATATTTATAAAGCATTTGTGTCTAAGATTTCATATGAGTACAGAGCTGTCTGCAGTGCATGATTTGAGAAAAAAAAGCTCTATTCTAAAAACAAAGCCAAGACATTTAGATCAAGAGGGTATAAAAAGTCTAAATTATGCAAGATAGTGTTATGGCAGCCTTGTGATAGTAACTGCCTTCATGCTCTTAAAAATAGATAACCGTTTTATTAACTTTTAAAAAAAATTCACATGAAGTTTTTCTTTCCTTTTAAAATATAAGAATTTATATGTGTGCAAAGTTTCTAAATGAAAAGTTGTGAGCAGAAATATTCATTTTCCTTAGAACAACTGTAGCAAGGCAAGATAGAAAGGCAGAGCCTGAACTGAACATGATTTAAAAATGAATTAATTTCCATCATGATTTAAACTGATTTTTTTTTGAAAACTACCATTTAAACCATAATGAAAAGTGCAAAGTGTTAGGAAAATCTGTGGCCAAAACCCTATATGAACATTTAGCATCTTCCTACAAACACCCAGGGAGAAAATAATTATATTTACTTGAATCAGTCTGTTGACATATTTTGAATTAATCATCTGCATAAATATTTTAAACACCATGGATACCACTGTATTATTATTAAAAACACCTCCACTTTCATTATATCTAATCATCTAGTCACAGAAAACCTTTTTCTACATTAAAACTGGATTGCCTTGGCAAAACCAATGAAGACTAATTTAGACTTTCAATAGGCTAACAGAACAATTGCTAACGCTTTATCTAAAAAGTTCAACTTAAAGAAAAAAAGTCATTTTCAGAGTACCAAGATTCTGTTTATACACTTAGAAGAATGATTCTCAAAAATATCTAAATAATTTAGGCCCAGAAGACCCATTAGATTCAGGCCACATAGCCTCAGGAAACAATGAAGCTTGGTTGGACCCTTCCAGATTTCCTCACCCATGGCATTTGAGTTATGGCATGATGCTGGTGTTTGGGATTAAAAGTAAGAGTGACAGTGACAAATGAGAGTCAGGTCTTCATGGGCATCCTCCCCCACCCCTTCTTTCTGCTCTCTCTGATGAGCAAAGAGGTTTGTCCCAAGAGAATACCAGGTGGAAATTGCAGGAGGAACTGTCTGGATGTTGTCATAACTGATGTATTCTGGAGATGGAGCTGAGATGTTTGTGATTGGCTTTGGTATACATCAGCCTGCATAAGGGTATAAAATAATGAGTTTTCTGGTGACTTTTTACTTCAAATTACAGATAACTACAAAGAATATGTAAACTAATGTAATTACCATATCTTTAGTGACTTAGTGACAAGATTTTTCCCTGCAGTCAATCAAGGTAAGACTGCCCATAAAATCAGCAAGTGAAATAGATATTATTGCCTAACGTGAGGCAGACACAAACAATATGAAAGCATATAATGGGTTTACCAAAGTCAACACAATGGATATCCTTCTTTGATTAAAAAAACCCTCTGATTTTTGAAGGAAGAGAATTGTTATAGATTTAGCATATTTGATTTTTTCCAAAAAGAGCAGAGGTGGAAAACAGAACTGCAGAACTGCAGAGATTTATTTTGAGATGGGTGAAGTATAGAAAATTAGTGGATGTCTAATTTGATTTGGGTCAAGTCATATTTGGTATTATAATAAATACCTTTGCACAAGAAGTCAGCATATGTCTATTTATTTATTTATTTTGCCAGTAACCCAAGGTTGGAGAGGTCAGAAAATAATACATAACAAACAGTATCCCAGTGTAATCAGCCAAAAATTCCTAGGACAAATGGCCAGGACAAGAATTAATGCCACTGTAGAGGGCACTGGTAAATCAGTATCAGAATTAATGTGGATAGTTTGGATTACCTGTGTTTAAGAAAGAATTCAAGGTGCAGTGAGTAGGGAGAACCTTATTAGCATAACCAGAGAATGGAACAAAAGAAAATATCTTAGGAGAAGAGATTATGTGAATTTGTCTTGCTTAACACAGCAATTAAAAGCTGAGAGAAGATATGACTGCACCATAAGCATACAAGGGGAGAGTAAATGCTAGGAAGTGAAAACAATTAGTTCAGCCAAAGAACAATACTGAAACTAGAATGCATGGCTGTAAAGAAAAGATGCAAATCAAACTGTTAGGAATTAGAAGGCATCTAAAAAACAAAGATGTGAGTCTGAAACAGTTGTCCAGCTGGCAAAGATTCAAACTATTTTCAGTTGAGAGTTGCATAAATTTAGGGAGCTAGACGCAGGTTATGTGTTTTGGTTGTCTGTGACTGTGAGGATCTGAACTCAAGGACCCAGAAGGTTTGTTTCTGTCATATGCCTGTAGCATCTAGCAATTTTGTGCAGCATAGTAAATATTTACTTCTTGCATAGAAATGATTAGCACACGTGAAGAAGGTAACAAAGCCTCTGCAGTGTCAGCATGTAACAGGAGGTAGACTGGAAATAAGGACAAAGACCTGAGATGAGCTACTGAGTGGTAGTGCCAGCAGTGGTTTGCCCTGTGTTGCATGTTTTTAGTGCAAAGCAAAGTCAGGGGCAGCTATGCTCTTTGAATGTCAACCAGTTCCCACCTTGAACTTTGTGTGAGCTGTAACTGATTTATAAGACACTGCACATAAAATGACTTTTAAAGTAGCATTTATGGCAATGAGAAAGGCATCCAATCACCCTTGAAAGAAGAGGGGTAATCTGAGGGGACATGAATGCCATATTGACATTGGGACACCAAAGTAAAGCAACCTGTAACTACAGTCTGCCAAAGTCCAAGCCAGTTATGGAAGACAGCCTTAATTTCCCCACAGCCCTGTGACTAGGATTTTCCACTGGTCACTTTTAGCCTGTTCCCCATCTGGATTGTTTATTTGCTGCCTTTGGCTGGCTCCTACATGCCAGACTGGGCACCTATCCCCATCTACTAATTCAGAACAAGGTAGAGGTGGAACTGGTCTTCTCAGGTGAGTCATAAATTATTTTGTTTGAATATCAGGCATTTCTGCATCACCTGCCTCATCTGAAACACAATCTTGTCTTTCAAAGTATGGTGCTTGCGGTTCGTCAGACCAGGTTCTCTCTTTATTTGTTTGAAACTTTCATACTGTCCTGGAAGAGAATGAGAGTTTGCAAGTACTGTTGTAAAAACATTTGGGTCATAAATGTCCCTGAAGAAATGTAATTTTTTTCCATTTAATTTAATGACTTCTTGTGGGCCTTTGGGATGTAGATATTCCTCAGTGTCCTATGCATTCTTTGACATGTGGCTAATGCAACATGCTTTCCTAGGGGGGTGTTTCATAGAAAAGTGACCTTCTTCTAGGAAAACAAAACAACAAGTAAATTAAAAGAAGCAATGAAGGTCACACCAGTTTCCTTACTGAGGTGAAAAACCAAGTGGTGGAAAACATAAGCTGTATTTACTTTAACATTATGGGACTTTGAGCAGCAATGGGACTTTGAGCAGCAAAGGGACTTTGAGTGAAAAACTCATTGATATGGTAGAATTGTGTTTTAGGATGTCTCTGGAGAAAGACGTGATGGAATTATTAAAATTCGCAAGAAAATATATTAATCAGTAGTGTTAGTGCATTCAGCCTGGAGGAATGAACACTCCTGGGCAGAACCAAACAGCCAGGGGAATCATGGTCCCTAGTCTGTCACTGCTTCTTGTCTGATTTTGGAGGAGTTACTTATGTCTCAACTGAGTAGCACAGAAGCAGCTGAGCACCAGAAGCAGCACGGGACCTTCCATGTGCAAATGTCAGGTGGTACAGCGCTGTGAGCATCCCCTGCCCACAGAGCAAGTACACCCATCCCACAGCCTTGCCCCTGCTCTCTTTAGCAAGCTGCCCCATGTGATCCCTTTCACAGCTGCCAAGTTCAGTGGTCACTCCTTGGGGAGACTCTTAGGGCACTTTTAGGGCTTATCAGCCAAGTGACATCCCTGAATGCAGTGGTTATAAATGTTCCTAGCTTTTTACAAAAAATAGTAAGAAGGATTTTTCCTCTCTTACATGTTAATGCCAGGACCAAACACAAGCTGACCTTTATCTCTAAGCCTCACTTTTTTTTCTGTAGCAAAAGTGACTTGCTATTTACTTACTTCAGAATAGTAAAAGTGAGACATAATTCATTTAGTGTCTGTGCATTGCTTGGAGGTACTGGGATGAGAGGGGCTACAGAAGTGAGTAGAATACCTTTTTCATTAGAATTATATGATGCTGTCATTGAGGGAGTTTTCTGGAAACAGTGATGGTAGATCCTTCTTCCCAAATTACCACAAATATGCCCCCTTCAAAATTTGCTTTCAGGAATACATCTTTTCCAAAATTTGGGATATCTCTCAAACAGAAAATTCAAATGTGATCTATTTGAAAAGCCTCTCAGCTACATTTTCATAGTCATAATTCTAAAATCTTCAGTCCATATTTCATAAATGTACAAAATCATATGGAAAAAAAAAAAAAAGAGAAAAGAGAATGCATCCTCTCTTTCTTACTCTAAAAACCAATTTTAATTTTAAAATCATTGGGAAATTTTGACCAGAGATGGAAGCCTTGCCTTACAGAAAAATTAAGACCTTATTCAACTACCACCTTTCTAAGCAATCCTAGCCGTTGTCAGCTGACCAGCCAGCTATGAAAACAATGGAGTTCTGTAGATTTACTGGGGTAGGTAAAAATTGAGGCTTCAGGTAATTCTACATCTCTGTCAAGTGCTCCATGCATGGTGACAACAACAAGCCTGCCAGAGGAGTTGCTTGATAAATGGAATAGCTAAATCCTTCAGCTGCATTCATACTAGCATTTTAACCCTGTTTTTTTTCTTGACACCATTCCTTGTCAGCTGTTTGGAGAAGCTATCTCTGAAATCAAAAAACATGGTCTTCCCTTCCTTCCTCTATCCCCCCTCCTCAGAGATGGCAATCTGCAGTTTTGCTGAAGGCACATGAAGTTACTCTTCCAGATACTGCAAATGTCACCTCTTTTTCATCTGAATCAGGAGAGTTAGAAAATCTGCACAATTGTTAGACCCTAAGACAATTAGACCCTAAGACTCAAGAATTATTAGACTCAAAGACAGCATGCAGTATTTAATGAGTGTTCATAGTAACCACTTTTGTGCTCAGAATAAAACATGCAAACTCTTTTCCAAAGACTTGAAGCAAAGAATTTTAATAGACTGAATGATTTGTTTCCCCAATGCATTCACCAAATGCAGCAAGCTGATTAAAATACTGGATACTGTAGAACCTTTTGGTTTCTGGTCTATAGAGCTAAGCTTATACATCATTAACCATGTATTACAGGTACACACAGCTATTTTACACATAAGGGAAAAAGAAAATAGAATTTATACAAGCAGGATGCTGATCTTAACATTTTCCTTTTGGAATGGTAAAAAATAAAGAATTGAGAACAGGCTCTGTAGGAAGTCATCCTTCTCCACTGAGAACTGTACCTGTATGAGAAGGCAATGAACAGACAAAAGCAATCCACTGGGTGAAGCACAACAGCTTTCAGTAAATATGTGGTGATGGTCATTATCTAAAAAGCCTTTAATACAAAATAGCTGTTCTATTAGAGAATGTGATAGCTAAAAAGCAGCTTGCCAAGGGAAAGCTTCTTCAGAGTTTGGGGATAATTCTGTAATTACCTTACTGACTTAAATTTATGTTCATATTAAGGAACAAGTTCATATATTAATTTTACAGGACTTCTATAAAAAAGGAAACAGGCTTAAGAAGCAGCAGAGTCAACTGTAGAGCCATGTAAGGTACTTCTGAAATTCTGAAACTATACTCTTAATTTAAATGAATTACAGAAAACCATAAGTGCAGACTAGAACAAAAAAACTCCCCCAAAAATATGTAAAACAAACATTCATTAATAAATGTGTAATTCAGAAGAGAAGGTGAGTTTCTCTTTATTACTGAACCCACAGTATTTAGCACTTTCTTTTTTGTGACCTGTAGAACACTGAAGTCACAGAAAGGCCTTTTCCTGGGGCTCTGAAAATTTCAAGAATAGTTTCCAGAGAAAAAGGGTAGAGTGAATGCAACTCTATCAAATGAATTGCTTGGTATTTTTTAGCAAATACAGTCTGCATAGTACTTACACTTGTTTTTCATCTTTTCTTACAGATGATATTTCAACTTCCACCACAAATTTATAATTGAAAGGTTAGATTCAGGGACATGAGGCACAGGTTAAATTTATGCATGTGCCAGATCTCTGCAAAGTCAGCAGATCTCAAGCACAGGTTTAAAATTAAAGTCCTATTTAATGATACTCTAAGCACACTGCCACTTTCTGGAACTGGTACATCTATTCAGCAAGCCACTGCAGCATGATCATTATTTACCCTGAGCTGAGCTGAAAAGAATTTTAGTTGCTATCAAGTCACCTTTATACATGGATAGTGTCACTTTTTAGCTAAGTGACACTATCCATGTATAGTAACAGCATGGTTGGTCTGATTGCAGTGGCTGAGAACACCTATAAAGTAGAAGAGCAAGAAGCTCTGAAGACGCCCACCTCAGATGACTGTAAGTACTACTTAAATTCAAAGGGAAATTAGAAATAGCTGCCACTTTATTATTTAAAGGCTTTGCCCCTTGGTAAAGCAAATAAGACTATTCCCTGTGACTCAGTAGGAGCTATTTTGATTCACAGAAGTTGCAGATTAGAGAAATTGGATTAAGCAATGTGAACTAAATTTGTTGTAGGAAGAAAGAAAAAAAAGTCACCCAAATGGAACTTGGCATTTTATTCTTACCTGGAGGGAAAAATTTAAATGTGTTTTAAAGGAGCCTCTTAGTGGTTTCTAAATTTCTACATTCTGATTTGTGTGTTTGAACTTTGGGAAGTGTTGAAAATGGCTCTTTGCTTTCAAATTAGATGTGTGTATGTAAATCACATTGAATCTGCATAAAAATATAGATTATTTAGGGTCCACAAACCATCTGCTTATCTTTCAAAATGAATGACTCACTGACTTTTGTGCATCAGCATTTAGATCTGGGTCCTTGGCATCCATGAGTAGCTCCTGCAGCAGAAGGAAGCACACATGCTTTTCCCAGGGCCCCAGTGCAGGAGTGCAGGGAGGCTGTAACGTGCTGCTAGAGGCTGTAATAACAACCACACATAGCACAGAGGGCCTCTCCCTGCTCCCATTTATGGCAGGGTCAGGGGAGAACAAAGGAGACATAAAACATGTTTCCCCCTAATTCAACTGCTTCAACTCCACTAAGCTGAATTCTGGCACGGCTGAGGATTTCAGCACCTTCCTTGGAAAGTTTGCCCCTGGGCCATTAAAAATGGTCTGAATAATAAAATTGACTTGCCTCTTGGTGTCATTATACCCTCTTTTTCAGATCAGAGATTTTATTAACAGATAATGCTGATAAAGATTTATTTTTATGAGATTTTTTTATGGTTTTTAAATATCCTATGCAAGTTTTCAGCTCTCTGGCTCCTTGCAGTGCTGATTAGGACGGTGTCTCTTTTTTCCTTCTTTCCACTGTTTCCAAAGCAACCATGAAATAAAATAGAAAAGCACAGAGAACTGAAGACATAAATTTTAAAGAAATAATCCTGACATGCAATTTTGAAAACCCTTTTCAGGTCAGTGTCAGTTTTGTAATTGATGTTACCAGTTTTATTCTTTGTATTTTCCCCTCAATAAACAATTCAAATATACTTCAAGCACTCCTTTCACAAAAGGCAACTTAAAAACATGTCAAGCAGCTTGATTTGGGAGTTTTCCCAGGATTTAGAGAGCTTACACATTTTACTAAATGGTACACATTTTTTGAAACCTACTATTCAACATAATACTTCAACTGCCGAGAACAGTAATAGGAAGCCTATACTTACATTTCAGCTCCAGTTTGATGAAGTCAGTGTTCCCCAGATTCTCAAGAAACACCCCATCTGAGGCCGATGTTTTGAAGTAGAAAGAGATGTCTGCACTGGTTTCCCCTTGGAAGGTGGAGAAGTGGAGGTAAGATGATGAAGTAACAAAAGAAGCCGCGTTCCAGTAATTCCCTGCAGAGGATAGACAGGAAAGAAATGTTTCAGTGCACCCTTGAAGCTGTTGGAAAAGATGAAGATTTTAAGGTTCCTCTATGTCACAGTGCTGTCTGTGCTGAAGAAAGAACCCCAAGCACTTTGATTCTAGCTATCTCCATTTTGTTTTGCTGGGCATGGTGCGTCAGGTTTCAGAAGAGAGAGCGTGTTAATGGTAAATGTATTTTCAAGCTCTTAATTTATCATATCCAGTCATACTCCAGTGTTATTATTACATGTTTAATACAGTAACAATGAACTCATGGGAGATCAGACAGAGGGGTGAAACACTAATTTGGTGTCTGCCTCACCTCAGGCACATGTTTTGCTTTCATATATTGCTTCATGTGTGACTTACCCGTCTTAAAAATTATTCTACACAGCTACACCCCCTCCTGAAAGTGTAGCCATGTCTATTAGAAGTCTATTAACTTAAGTCACAGTAAAAATCCAGTAAATTAAGCTAATCAATACAGACACAATTAACATATGCATCTAATAGTCCCCTAGTACATTCTCACTGGAGAAATATAATAATTAATAACATCCAAGAACTATTACTGTACTTTAGCTAGAATGACAGTCAAATTCAGTGCAAGGTAGCATTACAATGCAAAAAAATAGTCATAAGATATAAGAGCAGGTAAGATTCTCTTAATAAGAAGATCATAAGATTCATAAGAGAAGGCTTTGGGGTGACCATATTGCTGCCTTCCAGTACCTGAAGGGAGGTACAAGAAAGATGGAGAGGGACTTCCTACTAAGGCATGCAGTAACAGGGCAAGGGGGAATGGCTTCAAACTGATAGCCAGTAGGTTTAGATTAGATATTAGAAAGAAATTCTTTACTGTGAGGGTGGTGAGGGACTGGAATATGTTGCCCAGAGAAGCTGTGGATGCCTTGTCCCTGGAAATTTTCAAGGCCCGGCTGAATGGGGCTCTGAGCAACCTGGTCTAGTGGAAGGTGTCCCTGTGCACAGCAGGGATGTTAGAACTAGACAACCTTTAAGGTCTCTTCCAACCCAGGCCATGCTATAATGATTCTATGATGATGATATAGGTGATAGAGTAAGCCAATGAGAGACTGAAACAGCTCATTCTAGTTTCATCAGAATGCTTATCTATCAAGTCTCAGAAATTTATTAGAATATCACTCATGATGTCATCACAGCTGAGTCCTTAGTATTCCAGCTAATAAACATGATAATAAACTACTATCCATTCCAGTCAAAAGTCCCAGATATTGGTTTTCTGTTGTTTGATAGTAGGTGATAATGCTATTATTCGTCTGGTTAGTACTGGATGAATATGAATGAGGATGGCTGAAGCTTCAGAAGATCAGCTACAATGATATATTACACCACTGGCCCACACTCATGTCAGAAGTTTTATTATTTGAGTAATTATTAATCTCTATTCAAATTTAAATTGAACATCTGAATTAAAAGATGTTTTTAGGTATAAATACATGCATAGTACGATTGCATATCCTCCATTTAATTCTGCCTCTCTCAAGGAGCCACTTTCCATTTAGTTCAATGCATCCCAAGAGGAAAGTTGTAATTCAGATTTTGTGTGTGTATATGTGTAAACACACATTTGAGCAGTGAAAATGCGAAGAAATAGGAATTAACGAAACAGGTATGGGTTTGTGAATTAACCAGTTAGGCTAGAATAGCTAGTTTTCAACATGTATTTCTATTTACCCTACTTATACAAAGCAGTAATTTCCAGATTGAATGTTACTAATGATTTCTATAGAAATGTCAATAATCTTCATGTCATAAACCTGCTTGGGCAAGAAATATCTGCCCATTATTTGCAAGATTGTTCCCTGAAAACGTATCTAGTGCTAAAGCAGCACAGATAAAAAAAGGCTTGAATTTTCTTTTCGTTCATGTTCTCAGGTCTCTTTCTCTCACACTTTTCAAAGTGGTCTCTCAATATTAGGGTTGCTTATGGTCTAGATGCATGAGTGCTTTGTCAATAATCTGTTAATACAGGGTCCAGATGGACTTTGTATATGCTCTTCCACTTGCAGATGTTCCTGGACATCTCTATTTTCTTTTCCTGGGGCCTACAGATATGTTAGCTGCTGGCAGACCCTCAAAAAAGATTTTAGTTCACTTGCTGAACAAACTCACATGAAATAAGTGGGACTCAGACAAAAAGCCAGGAATATATTAATACAATCTCTGTTCAGGAGGTAATTTAGCTGCCCTGAATAACCTTGTAGAAATGCATGTCTTTGTAACTTAAATAAGTATTTTAGATCCCTGGCTTTACATTCCTTGAATATTACGAAACTTGTTAGCCTAAAATATGAAGAACACATGACAAGTAAAATTGCTGTGAGCATGAGAGCTGTAAAATTCAAGTACTACTGGAGACAAATCTCTCTTCAGCGAGAAGGGTGTCCCAGCCACCTCACTTCACCAAATGAGACCAATACAGTATATTATTATAATTAATATTGCAGTAAAGTCAATAAGAGTAGAGATGCTATATGAAACAGCTATATATTTTACAGCATTGTATTTACATATTTTTAATTATCTTGAAAACTTGAAATCATTAAATGCAATTTGATATAGATTTAATCTGCAATGCTGGGACACTGTGGGTTAAATCCTTAACTATGACAGTGCATAACCAAAGTGCTGGTTTACCCTTACAGGGCAGTACCTTTCAGTTGTATGTGACCAGTCAGACATTTCAGAGTTTTTAGGATTGGTATTGTTTGTGGGTTTATCCAGCAGGGTCCAGCCCTATGGCAAAGATTTCACACCTTTACCACGCTTGCAAGAAGGACTGCTGCTTCTGAGTGCCACAGCAAGGCCAGATAGGGAGGTGGGTTCAGATGGAACCATCATCACCTTATTGAAACAAAATGAATCAATTTTTATTTAGAGCTACATCCAGCCTGCTGAAGAGGTCCATCACTAAGGAGTTTACATTTAATTCAAAATGCTACGATTTGACTTTGCAGAAAATCTTGTCTGCAGATGTTATTGGTGAGAGGATAAATACAAACAATGCAGACAGAATGGGAAAATCTGCACCTTGAGAGGGACATTTTCAAAGACTATTCATGAGAAATTCCTATAAAGATAAAATCATGTTTCTGCACTCTAGTATACATTCATCTCAAAGCACTTTCAAGGGAAAAAGACTTTTTATTAAGAGTACAATAGAAATGTTTTGGTAAACATAAATAATGATTTTTATCATAAAATGATATCTTTTGTTAAGAACTGGGCTCCCTAAGGAAATACTGTATAAAAATCCACTTTAAACACATTATTACAGTTTCTTGCTAGGAACTCTTATCAGTCACTATGCCTCAAAATTTATTTGGTGCATTGTCCCAATTCTTTCCTCGAGCGGTTTGAACATATTGATCCTACAGGCATTTTTCTCCCACTTTAGGCTGACAAGCTGTAGATGGAGAAAACTGGGACTGGAACTTAAACCGCAGAGTAGAGGTATGGAAGCAGGAATATCAGACAGAAGGTGGGAAAGGCAGTTTATTTAGAAAGAACACTATAAACGATACGTTTTTAATTTATAAAAATACCAGAGTCTAAGGATGATTTTTATTGTATTATCTGAAATACAGCGTTGTAATTTTACTTTCTTCTTTGAAACCTCAACTATAATTTTGTAATGAAGACCAGAGCTCTGTTGTGCAGTTCTGTTGTTTTAAACTCGCTTAGTGTTTAAATTTGATTTAAACCAATTAAACCAGTACAGAGCATGCTGCTGTCATGGAAGCACAAATTCAAATCAATCAAGACACCAGACAAGCCTTTCCAGTTGTTTGCAACTTAAGACAAATGTGGAGATCCCCACGACATGGCTGTGTTTCTCATAAAATTGTATGTTTCTTGGTGACAGCAGTAAGCCTTAGGACATAGGGCATGCAGAGGCAGGAAA
Source organism: Promerops cafer (assembly GCA_013398275.1). Lineage (NCBI taxonomy): Eukaryota > Metazoa > Chordata > Aves > Passeriformes > Nectariniidae > Promerops > Promerops cafer. The sequence goes on from VZSE01013675.1 coordinate 2,179,647, forward strand.
GGGAATTGCTGACCACAGTGCCAGAGGAAATTCCATGGATGTTTGCCTGGATCCAAGCAGGAATCGGAACCATAGTTGAGACAGAGGTGCTTCAATGCACCAAGTAACACTTTGTGATTGTTGCAATTTGTGTCAAGGCTGCTCACAGCTCTGCTTCTCTGCTGTGAAAATTAAAACCCAACTCGTTAAGCTCCTGCAAAACACTCTTCTTGCTTCCTCATTAGTTTTCCTAACCCTGAGTTACAGTGTTCTTTGTAATTTGTATGATACAAAAGTGTCTCTTCTACTGCTCCATAAAGACTCAGCCTCAGACAGAATGCTGCACTATAATTGCAAAGTTATAATTTTTACAAGAACAGCAATAGTCTGTAGCCACAAGAAACCAACCCTACTACAAAAGTTAATGAGAAGGGACATCTTGAATCTCAGCTAAAAAGCTGAGCTACGACTTGAAGATCTTTCCCATGAAGTCCCACCTCAGTGAAAAGGAAGGCGACCCATAATATTGACAGGGACAAACACATATTGTCCTGAGTTATGCAACATGAACAGACATCTTTTAATGTGTGGCAGCTCTGTAACTTGAAAACATAGAGTCACTGGCCTTACAGTAATCAGCCTTTCAGCTTCTTCCTTGCAATATTTTTGTTCAGAGCTCCCTTGCTGGCTCCCATCAATATCCTCTTTCTTAGCATGATTGAAATTCATGCTTTAACACCATCAATTTCACTTTTACATTTAAACCCCATTGAAATGGATAATGGCAATACCAGAACTGTAAAAGACATCAGTGCTTTTAGCCCTGCCAGGCAATCGCACTAGAGAACGAATGCTGCAGTGTCAGGCAGCTCTTATGTATTACAATAGACCGAAAACCTCCGGGGCCCTCATCTGCAGCAAAACAGATTTTCTATCAAAACCATTATGTGAATAAAATGTAAGAATAGTCTTCTATTTCAGAGGAGATGGATGTGTGAATGGAAAACTGTTCTGTGGCACAAAGTAATGGATTGAGATTATCCATACAATTATGCTCAGCAAATCAAGTTGGTGGGTTTTTTTTTCCTTTCTTCTTTTTCCATTCTGAGAGAGGAACCCATGCATGCACACAGAGCAGTTTGGGTATCCATACAGCAACAATCACACCTTAGACTTGAGTCTTCAGATCTGTTTCACAGTGGAACTGGCTGTAATGAAAACCAAATTTGCTATTCGACTTTCTATACGAAAAGTCAAAGAAAATTGGCAGTGTTTCTTGCACTGAGTTGTACTTTATTGTGAAAGATGTAACCATGACCTCAAAGCAGGGCAGATACTTTTCTGTCATCAGTGCTAATCTTAGGGGAGCTGAGCTCACAGCTTCAGTCTGAGCCGGAGTGGGGGGTGTGTTGGGGGAGAGGAGAGCAAGGATGGCAAGTCATCAGCATCCTCTCCTTTACTGGGAGGATCACAATGCCAGTGGCTTCTTCCTGACTGAAATATCTGACTTGGTGTCATTTTTCATTGTGCTAACATGCTTTTAAACCTTTGTTTTTCTCTGGTCTGCAACTCCATGCCACGTCTACTATGTTTTACTCTACTACATTTACTATATTTAATGTACATATAATTTACTATATATGGTAATTTTTGCATATCTTTGATTTCTTTGGTACCCCTAGAATCAGTTTCGACCAGCTCCAGTTCTGAATTTATTTGCTTGTTGGTGAGTTGTTTAGAGCCTTGTGGCCCCCGGTATCAGTCAGTGCCCCATCGTGTATACTCCTGTGCCTGTACCCCTTTGCCCAGAATCCCATCCTCCCACTTTTCAGGACTGCTGGATATATGCCATTATCTGCCCACTGCCATTATTCTTATTGGTCCTGCACCTGGGCTGCAACAACCCCATGCATTGCTGCAGGCTGGGGGAGGGCAGCTGGAAAGCTGCTCAGGAGCAAGGGACTGGGGGTTGACAGATGGATGGATGCATGAGCCAGCAGTGTGCCTAGGTGGCCAAGGGCATCTTGGCCTGTATCAAGAATAGTCTGGCCAGTAGGAGTAGGAAAGAGATTGTCTTGCTGTACTCATCACTGGTGAGGTTGCACCTTGAGCACTGTGTCCAGTCCTGTGTCACTTGCTTCAAAAAAGACATTGAGGTGCTGGACCGCATCCAAAGAGAGCAATGAAGGTGGGGAAGGGTCTAGAAAACATGTCTTAAGAAGAGCAGCTGCAGGAAGTGGGGTTTAGCCTGGAGAAAAGGAGGCTCAGGAGGGACTGCCTGAAGGGAGTTGTAGTGGATCAGGGGTCAGTCTCTTCTGCCATGTCTTAGGTAAAAGAGTGAGAGGAAATGGCATTAAGTTTTGCCAGGGGAGATTAGCACTGGCTCTTACAAAAGGTGTCTGCATGTGGCACTTTGGGATATGATTTAAGTGATTATGGTGGTGCTGAGTTCACAGTTGGACTAGATGGTCTTGAAAGCCTCTTCCAACCTTGATGATTCTGTGATTATGTTAGTCATCAACATCTCATTCTGCATAAAGTAACTACTTTTAACTATTACCTAAATAAAATGGGGATGTACCATAAGAAGATAAGCAAAGGTAAAAGGCACTAGGTATAGTACTTACTCCTGCCATTAGAAAAAAAAGGTGCATCATCTAAACAAAGTTTGAGGCAGGGCTCAAATAGTCCAAGCCTGGCAAGTCGGTGGCCTTGCATAGTCCCTACCATACCCAAAGACTAACTAGAGATAGCAATAATGTATTTCTTGGGCTATGGGTTAACAATTGATCAAAATCACAGCAGAATATCACTTGAAAAGAAGCATGTAAATTGCTACTTAATTTAAAATTAAGATGGTAGTGTCCTGATTTACTCAAACCTGAATCAAGAAAAATAAACCAGAAGAGCTGCTACACATGATGTTGCCTTGATAGCAGAAAAGTCTTTTGACAACACACAGGAAAAATAATCCTCAAGTGAACAGATGGAGAGTGTATTAGCACTGTATAACAGCAAACTGACTTACCCCCTTTCAGGCTAAATAAAAATATAGGTTAGATTTCAATTTCCAAGCTAAAACTAGCTGTGTATCTTTCAACAAAGTAACAAATGACTGGAAGTCCAGAACAAAACCTGCTGAGAATATCAATACATATAGAGATGAGCTCAGAGTTAACAAAACAGAAATCTTAGCTCTGCAGTGGTTACTGTCACGTTAAAGACAATTCAGATTTTAAAAGATAAATTCTAGGTTGTAGATTTTCTTTTTTACATTGACCTTTTTATACCTTGACATTTTTTTTTGCATTGACCATCTAGTCCTAATGCCTGACCACTTTAGAGCTGACCAAAAGTTAAATCATGGCTTTATGAATGTTGTCCTTAAACACTTTTTTAAACACTGACAGGCACAGGGCATCAACCAGAAAGCCAGTTCCAGGGCTTCCAGTAAAAAATGTCCCCATGTCAAGCATGATCCTTCCCTGATGGATGCAGCTTTTAGCCATTCCCATGTGTCCTGGCGTTGGGCACCAGGTAGAAGAGCTCAGTACCTCCCTCTGCACTTCCCCTCCTCAGGAAGCTGTGTGGAGCAGTGAGATCACCCCTCTGCCTCCCTCCCTCCAAACTACACAAACCCAGTGCCCTCAGCCACTACTCAGAGGACATTCCTGCCAGCCAGAGGACATTCCAGCAGGGGAAGCCCTGCTTTGGTGTCCTTGGCAGAACACATTCAAGGACCTTCACATCCTTCTTCAATGGCAGGATCCAGAACTGCACACAGCGGCCAAGATGAGACCAACAATGCTGGATACAGCTGGATAATCACCTCTTTGGACCATCAGTCTTGCTGTGTTTGATGCACCCCAGGATGAGGTTTGCCCAGCTGGCTGCCAGGGCACACACTGCTGACTCCTGTTGAGTCTCCCGTGAACCAGCACTCCCAGAACCCTCTCTGCAGGGATGCTCTCCAGACACTTTTCTCCCAGGTTTGTGACTAACATTGCTCCATAGGGCAGAATCTGGCATTTTGACTTATTAAATTTCATCCCATTAATCAAAGCATAATGATCCATTCTCTCAGATTCCTCTGCAAGGGCTTTTGTCCCTCAAGAGAGTCAACAGCACCTCCCAGTTTGGTTCAATGAGCAAACTTGCTGATGGTGCATTCAACTACTGCATCTAGATTGTTGATAAATATATAACCCCTTCAATTTCTATACTACACCTGAAACTCAAAGTAATTTCTCAAGGCTTCTCTTCTGGAAGTTCATTGCATGCACCTTCTCTGAAAGTGAGATCCTGAAAAAGATTAAGTCTACTCATTTGGGTGGTGACCTTCCATTGATGCTCTTGCCTCTTCCAGTTGTGGGAAGGTTGTTGGGTCTTCACTTACAGACCTTTGCCACCTCTCCTTCTGCATGCCTGCCACTGCTGTGACAATTGTTGACCTCATTACAGAACTTACCATCTTTTCACATGGGCCCAAGGTCTAAAGCCCCAAACTCCTTTACGCATAACAAGATACTGAGGAGAGGATAAGTGTATTTAAAAAATTACAAATGCAGGCAAGCCTTAAATTATTTATTTAGAAATTAAAGAGTTTCATTCCTATTTGGGATCCACTTGAGTTCTCTGGTCAGCAATGAAGGACATAAAACAACTTATATTAACATTGCAGTCAGCTGTCATTATAAATTATCTGTTTGCATAAAGATTCTCAAGTGACATAACAGTTACAAGACATTGATCAATGGATATAAACACAGATGCTAAAGTTTGCTTTACTCTGCCAGTCACTATTTTTGCTGAGTGAGGGAAAAGTGCAATCAAATTTATCAGTGAAATGTTGGAGTCAATAAAACAGATTCAGTGATGCAGAAATGTTTCCAACACCTGCTGTGTTTCCTGCAATCATCTTTGGAAGATCATTTTTCAAAACTCTTGCCTCCTGGTCACAATGCCTAATCACGATACATACCCTGTCAGTGCTGGCATCATTACTTTCATCCATCTAAAGAATGAAAGGTCCTGATCTGGCCTGGTTTACAACCTGGAGCTGTGTAATGTGCTGATGGAGCTTTAATGATGCATGTAAACTGGTGTCCTTTCAGGGGAATTTTTTTAAACAATAACTGACCTGTAAACATGAGCTTGATCACCACTGTGCCACAGTTAAGACAGTACATAGGAGCCCTGCCATGATGCCAGAATGGTAAACATTAAATACAGGAGCCTGCTGCTGTCCACAAACCATGTTACTGTGAGGATCTGATTCTCTGTTGTCCCCTGTATATTGGTGGGTGTTTGTAGCTGTGTAAAACAATTGTGAAGCTTTCCATTCCCAACTGGTAACACTGCATAATCACCATGTGTTCAGCACATGTCTGTGCAAGATGGAAGGCAAAGACACAAGTAGAATAACGTAAAAAAAAAAAAAGAAGTTTCCTAAGAATTCAGTTCCCCTGTAGTACTAAATCTATTTTCTGTGCTGTGGAGGTGAACTGCAGGAAATGGTAGCTCTCTGCTCTCCAGATCCTTGGCTAGGTATGTGGACAATGAGATGCAGCTCTAGAGCACTGTAGAGTCAGAGACATTGCATTGGCCAACACCGTGTGGACAACATGATCCAATATCCATTTCTTCTGCCATTGTCATTTGCTCTTCCTGGCATGATGTTTTAAAAGAAGAATGTGCTGGGTAATCTTCACACAGCTCTCCCCCTCTACATTTTCTCATTTTCTCTGCTTAGAGTGACATTTCTGTTCCTATTTGTGGCTTTAAAATCACTTGTGTTTGGCTATGGATCTGGACTCAGTGTCCTGGCTCTTTGGTCACATGATTTGTTCTCCTAGACCAGCTATGCTTTCACAATGGAAAATATTTTTCAGAATTAAAATGTAAGGTGCAATTTATTCTTGATGTAGTACATTAACTATTCTTCAGGCCATTGATTCCATTGTTATTGACAGACACTATGGAATTGTTTTGCTTGATCTTCTATTACTGGATGGATTTCAGAGACTTCTGAACTGAAGCTGAGAATATTTAAGTTGTGAGATATGACTAGGTCCTTTGGTGAATTGTAGTCCGCTAACCTGATGAAGCTTATAGCTAAAATAATATGCTTGAAGTAATGATTAATTCAGCAGGTTTATTAGTACAAAGTCATGTTGTTCTACTGCTTATTTGTAGAAATATACTTTCAATGACTCCTTTGTTCATGTCCGAGTTCATAGTTCCCAGAAATTCATAAATACTTCAGATATACATCAAACCTACAGTTGAGTAAAACTGTCTTCATTCTTCTAGTGCCACTCCAGTTTTATGTCACTGTAACATTATTCCAAGTCTAATGTCCCATAATTTTTTTGGGGCATGTAGTTTTTGTGGACCGTAGCTATTTATACAAGCATTTGAAAAGAATTTGAATTATAGAGATGGACGTCGTGTTCCGAATTCAAACAGCTAAGGGCTTAACACCTCCATGGCCTCCCAGTCCTACATTGCTCTAGGAAGTGAGAAGAACCACTGGAGTCTGTGTTATGGTACCATTCCACCCCTGACACTGGTGCCTTGGCTAGAACATCTGCTCTACTGTGTGCTGTGGCCCTGGAAATGCTGCTTGATATGCCTGTGTTGATATAGGCTTCCCCCTTCTGACTTTGAAAAAAAAGTATTTGAAAAGTAATTTTACAGTTCATTTTTATATTATCTATGGCAGAGAAACTTTTCACATGAATGCATTTGAGCATTTATTCCATTCCCTGACTGTTCCTTATCTTTAAAATAACTCATTAAGACTATCACTATGTCCAAATATCTTCCTGTGATCTGACTACCTCAGCAGTGTTCTAAACCCAAGAACACAAAGAAAGAACACCTCCAAAATTTAAATTAAAAAATAAAAGTTTTCTAGTCTTAACATTACCATTAGTGCCGCTTGTAATATTGTTATCAGAGAGTGCAGTTTTATGGGCAAAGGTGGGCTCCCTGTAGAAAGGTGAATTTACTGTAGAAAATGCAGCTCTCCCTCTTCTAACAGGCATTGGCTATTCACACTTTAAATTCCACACAGGTGATCCAAGCAAATATATGTAGTGTAACAGCAAATCTAAACCAGAACGCTAATGAAAACATTTTAGACTAAATAGGTTGTCACATGGACAGAGAAGAGATCTACTGAACTCCTGTTTCAGCTTAGTGGTAACAGCACTGAGACCAAGAATCTTAAATGTATATATATGTTAAAAGGCTTTTATATGAATTTAATGACTATTAAACCAATCAGAGTTTACAGATATATAACAAAGACTTATACATAGCACAACCCAATAAAAACATACCAGCTTTACCATCCAAAAGAAAAAAAAAATCTACTACAAATAATCAATGCTAAAGGTTTAACTTTCCTAGAGACCCCCTTCCAACCTCAACTATTCTTTGAAAGTATGAACAATATTTCTGGCTTGCATAAAAATTACAAGAAAAAATCCATTTCATACAAAAAATTGAAATAAAATTATTATATTGGAGGTGAAATGGTTTGTGGAAACAAAATACAACTCTGCATCTACAGGAGATCTGATTTAGACCTCTTGCAAATCACTTGGACATAGCTCTACTGTTCATGACACTACACTCAATTTACACAAATCTGAGAATATTTACTCAGTGTTTACTTCCCAAATCTTTTCCACTCAGACAAAGGGCTATGCAGTGAAAGAGAAAAGGGTGTGAAAAAGATGTCTCATAAAGAAACAAAGTTCTTTCTCTTTCTTTCTTGCTTGCTTGCTTGCCTGCTTGCCTGCTTGCCTTCCTGCCTTTTGTAGTCTTTCCCATCCTAAATGTCTCTCTACTAAACAGTCATCCAGAAATTTGGACTTGTAAAGAATGTTTCAGCTGGCTTATAACAACAGAAGATTGCAGATAAAAACTGCTTTTAGACATTTTACAAAGCATGGCACTGAGTGGGAAAAACATGAACATCTAAAACTAGACTTTCAGAACACAAAAGGATCCCCTTGCAATGAAAATTTTTATCCTAAATGGAATGTGACTCTGGGTAAAGGCATTGTGCCATAATTTAGTCATTCTAAATTCAATTTCTTGGCTCTAACGTTCTTAGCATACATGACCCTAGCCAAGTTGTTTATGGCTTATGCCTCCAGAGTCCAAGATCTCTGAGGTGAAGAAAATACCATTTCTCTTTCTTCCTTTATGAAGTGTTTTTGAATCTTGATTTTTTAGGACTGTCAACATTTTCAGCAAGTTGTGGTTACAATCTTAGGCTGCAAGAGGCAGATTTTCTACTTGAAACAGAGTACAAAACTTGGCTGCAATTTGAACACACTCTTGCGAAACAAAAGTTGACAATAATTTTCCACAAATTTACTTCTTACTTTTCACATTATCCAAATGCATTGGTGTTGGATGAAGTCATTAAATGAGTGCAAAAATATTTTTAAATTGGAGAAGAAAATGTGGCAACATTATTTATGGATAAAAATATGTACATGCATAAGTATTAGATCTAGCAACACTTAAAAAGCAAAGATGACAAATATTTTACTATTTGTTTAAAAGCAAATATTTCTTAACAGTGTTTGGTAACCTTGCATGACTGTAATTATCTCATGATGACCATGATACCCACCATGGTGCATTACTCATTATGACATTTCTTTCCAATATAAATATAAATAAATGTAATAAGGTTCTTTGATTGTTAATGATTATTGTTGACTTTTACTCAGACTTTGCTTGGATGTCAAAAGCATTGCATCACTTGTGCTATCATTCAGCCCAAAGCAGAAGGCTCCTTAGCACTCCTTTTATAAGAAAACAAATAATTATCTAACATGGCAGATATAAACTTTTGAAAGGTAACATCACAGTCATGCTTACTATCACAGCTACTAGATCAGGCATTTGGTGTTGGGAAAGAGTTCAGGCTAAACTAAAGAATCAGAGTTATGGTCTGTATTTGGTCTAAATAAGAAACTACTCACAAACTGTGAAGAGTTTGGGCTGCTGACACCAGAGGTGTCCTTTGATCTGCAAAGTCTTTCTTCTTCTGAAAGAGGGAAGAGCTGTACCCTGACACTCAACTTTACAGTTTCCTTCATCGGGAAAAGATAGTATTTGTGCACAGCAATCTTGATTCTCAAATGGAGAGGAAGGGTACAAATGGACCAAAATATACTTGTATTGATCAACTGAGATGTCAAATATACATTTAAAAGGCAGTCTTGGGGGAAAAATGTGCCTTCACAGAAACTGATATGAATTGGGATCTGATTTAGGGAAACCACCTAATTTCACAGGAATTTGTTACTGCATGACAATCTCTGTTCTTGGAGGAAATTCTCCCAGGTACAAAAATGAATGCGGCTTTTGTCTAAGGAAACATGAGTCAAGAAATGCCTTGGAACAAAACCAGAGCTAACCCTAGAGATGGAAGCACTTTAGCTGTGCAGGTGTACCCAGGTCACTGAAGCTCGGACACGTCTCCAGGACTGGGGTGGAGGGCTGGGGAGTGGAGAGTAAAAGCTGGCCTGCACAATCTTCCCTCAGCCATCACTACGACAGGCTCTCTGCACTGCCCTGTGTTCTTGTCTTTTACTGGACAGGCTTGGCTGGAGTTCCTTCGTGTAGATAGGGCTCCACTGCACCCTGTGAACGTAACTTATGCCTGTACTAATTACCCCGACTGCAGCTTGACCCTCTAAGTGGGGCAGCTCTGGCTTGGATTCAGCCTTCATGTAGGTCACTATAATGGAAACCAGTCTTAGTCCTTCCTTTTCAGACTATAAATAGGCAGCCTGTGACCAGCATTGCATGATTCCTGTGTGGTCATCCCTAACAGACAGAACAGCTGGTAAACTAGGCTCCTGGCAGTGAATCTTTGTGATATCAACTCTCTGCATGCGATGGTGGGTCACCTTCTCAGCCATCGTACAATGTTTGCTTAAGAACACCCTGAACAGAGAACCATCACTAGCTCTTTTTGTGGGTACTTAACCTAGTCTGCTGCTGTCCTGTGTTTACAGCCATTTGTTTCTGAATTTGTTTAGTATGCTATGGGAGCTTGAAGTACAAATAAATACAGGTTAAAATAGAAAATTTCATGAGGAGGAACCAAATGGAGCCCTGTTTTTGTGATGAAGGCAAAACTGGCACCTGTGTTTATTGTGTTGTCTCATTGCAAATGAACAGCTTATGTACGTACTATTATATAGGCATGTCAGTATTTGTCAGCAATCCAGGCTGTTACTGTTTTTCTCTAGAAACTTACTCTTATATTTTTTCAGTAACAGCGCAGGCAAATAATGGAGTATCACATAAAGATAGCTATTCTCCCCCCACATCCCCTCTTCCTCACTCCTTCCTCTCAATCCGTCTCTCAAAAACCTCCCCAAACAAGCAAACCAGGAAGAATAAAAAGAGTACTAATTAATGACAGATTCAAATTTGTTTATTTTTATGGGAATTTGAATGAAAGCCAACAAAGGGTTAGCAAAAAATCATCTCTGAGCCTGGTCACTGCTGAGCTTACCTTGTCATTTCTGATTTCATTACCAAGTTTCTAGAAGAACAGTTGAACCTGCAAAACGTTCTTTCTCTCCCATGTGCTGAGCACAGTAAGCCAGCTGCTGCGAGTGCTGAGGCAATGAGGGCTGGGGAATAGGGTGGTAGCAAAGTGGATTACTCCAGCTGCTTCTAAAAATGTATGAATTCTGCAGAGAGAGAGCAACAGTTCCTGCTTCAGAAAAGGGCTGATTGGCTTTTCTAAAAAAAAGGTCATGGCTCAGTGAAAGGCTCAGATGCTCATATGAAGGAAAGAAACATTGTCTTCATACAAGTAGCATGAGGAAAATTCTGTCCATAAATATTTATTGAGAAAAGTAGACAAATAGCAGGGATTGAAAGCTTATTTTGCAGATTAAACCCGGCCTGTCAGGTTTTTTCTGTTTGTTTTTTTTTTTTTCCTGTGTTTGTTGGGGGTTTTTTGTGTTTTTCTCTGTGTTGGATGTGTTGTTTGCTTTTATTTTTTTTTTTTTTTTAGTTGGTTGGGATTTTTTCCCCATCTGATGAGTAATTATGCAATTTCTTTGGCTTACACTTATGATAGTACTGGTTATGCTTTTACTGAGAAAAATAAGTCTTATTTTGCAAGCACATGTCTGCACTATTTCCTTTGAGAGACACCATGATGCTAAGGCAAGTTTTTCAGTTTCAAAGGCAGTTGATAATGCTTGTCCCATCAGAGGACAGAGAAACTTAGAAGTATCATAACCAAGTTCAGCACTATTTACCATTTCGTTGGCTCTGCAAACAGTATTATCAGCCTCTCCTGTCAGGGAATGAAAAGCTACAGGTTAGCAAATCAGTACGTTTCTGTTGTGTTCTATTCTTCTTTCTTCAAACAACTTAAAGTGCAAACAAGCCCTAAGTCAAAGGGTAAATATAGGTAAAAGATGATTATTTGCAAAGTCATTTGGGTTTATTTCCCATTTCAAAGCCATAAGGTAATCAAAAATCTAACCTTCATCTTCATAAACTTCTAGCTTAGCATTTTTCCTCTTCTGGTACCACTTTTTTAGATTTGAAAAAGAATATCAGTGGGAAGTTTCTGTGTCTTCACCCCCTTCCCACCCCCAGTCTCATCCACAGATCTGTATATTTTGGCTTGAGAAAGAACGAAACCAACTTTAATCAGTTCAGATGATTATTTATTTTCAGACTATTGCAGTTTGGTAATCAAACTCATCTTACCCCTGTGTCATCACTTAAATAGAATGCTTTTTAAAAATACAGAATAGTAGGAGAATTGTGTGGCAGATTTTACTTTTAAGGGAAGATGGATTCCTTCTCCACTGAGGTGAACCACTATTTCATAGCAGGAAGATTACTTTTTAAAATGGATAGGACATATTCTGCTACTAATTATAGATGCAAATCAGGAAACGGTATATTGACCTTAATTGCTTTTAGTCCTTCTACAGCTTGAATATGCCACTGCTCTAAAATCTCTTAAGCTTATCCAACTTAATGTTATAAGAAATTTTATCTGATATTATGACAATTGAAGAGAAAAACGGTTTGAATTAAAAGCCTGGGGAAAAAACCTGCACACACATAAAGCTTTTTAAAGCTCTGTACAGATTTTCTTCTTAAGCTTTAAAAACAACATGGCAACCATGGCTTTTCCTCCTAGATGTAAACCTAATGCCCAGTTTTCTGTATGTCTTAACTCCTCTGCGTAAATCTACTGAAAAGCTTTAGCAGACCAGCCTCTCAAAGTAAAAGATTAAACCTTTTCTCCTGTTCCCATGAGTTTTAGTCCTGAGGAAAACACAAATCAAAATGACTGAAAAGGAAACATGACGAGTCATATCTACTCAGGGAGGGTAATAACCAAGTATAGAAAACGTAAGATATTGACATGATCTGATGTTCTGTTCGAAGGTGACTTAATCACAGGTTTCTGCACAGAAAGGATCCAGACTTCAAACAATAGTGCTGGGCTTGCTGCCAGGAAGCCTCATAACTGAGTGCTGCTATCAGCCCTTCCAGAAAGGAAAAGCAGAAATAAAAAGGCAAAAAGTAAAAGTTCTTAGCCATCTAATACATTTGGCATGTTAGCATGCTTGTCAGAGAGGTACCCACTCCAACTACTGAATTTTGTCTCAATGAACAGAAGGACTCTGGCCTTAGTTCCTCATAGGAATTAAACACAGGCCTGTCTGAAGGCAAACACTACTAATCAGAAGTGTCAGTATTTTGACAGGTTATGCCTTCTGAAAAAGGGATGAGGAAGAGAAACCCTAACCTTCCCTAAAGGTACCACTTTATTATTATCCATTTGAGCCTCAAATAGGGCATGTCACATACCAAGGAGAGGGACAGAAAAAGAGGAAAGCTCAGGAACAATTAGCCCAGAGCAATAAAAAAAATGGGCTGAACAAAAAAGTCCAGGCAGAAAACCTTAGCTCTTGTGAGGAGAATAATTCACATCAACAAAACTGGCTCTAGAGCAAAAATGATTGTTTCTTCCATTCTTGTTCTAAAGTCTATCTCATTATGAATCTGTCTCTTGTCCAAGCTTCTTCATCACATAGAGTAACTTCATGTCCTGTGTGTTCATCTACCATTGCATCAGTTCCCTCAGCATGGACATCCCAGGGAATGTGACAACAGCATTTTGATAGACATTTTTATCAGAGAGTGTGTTTGTATCAGAAATAATGTGACCAGGAGGACTAAGAAACTGATCACACCCCTGTACTTGGCACTGGTGAGGCTGCGCCTTGAATCCTGTGTTCAGTTTTGGGCCCCTCACTAAAACAAAGACACTGACGTGCTGGAATTTGTCCAGAGAATGACAGTGGAGCTGGTGAAGGGTCTGGAGCACAAGTCTGATGAAGAGCAGCTGAGGGAGCTGGTGGTTTTGAGTCTGGAGAAAAGGAGGCTCAGGGGTACATTGCCAATCCTTTTTCTTCAGCCTCAGTGACAGTAATTTCCATCCTCAAAAGCTGACACAGTATAGAAACACTAGAAACACTTCAGTTTTTCCTTGGGGGCTAAAATTAAATGTAAAAAAAAAAAAAAAAAGTTGCTGTGTGGTTAAGGAGAAGAAAACTTGTGCCTCAGTGACAGGTTCCTGAATGTTAGCTGTCTGTCTCTGTCTTCCCAGCAATTTTTGGATACTGTTGATTTCTCCGACTGGTCAGAGACTAAAAAGCATTACTTAGACACTGAACAGCAAAGTGTTCAAAACCAACGCTTTGCAGTGGCATTTGTCTGGTATTGGTGCTGTCTACAGTGTTTTCTGTTAGAGGCCTGAAATTTTCTGTTGCAACTTCAAATAAAAGTTCTTTTCTCTGCATTACCTACACTTCTGCATCTGTGGCTATTTCTCTGATCTCCATCCCACAAAAAGTTGGAACATTGAACCACAGAGCAAGTGAGTTAAACGTATCTTCTATACATTTGTTCCCCTGTTTGTTTGGATTTATTTTACAGCCCTGTTACCATTTCTTATGTCACTGCTGGGTTTCTGCATGTCTAGGGAGGTGTCACCTTATCTTCCTGGTCCATGGTCTGCAGCCACATTACTTGTCTGGCCAGTGCAAACCCACTCTCTGGCTCTGTCCCAGAGCTGTGGCTGGGTTTTTTGGCAGAGGCAGATTTCTCATGTATTTGGCTGAGCAGAGCCTATCACATCCCTAAGGAACGTGCTCTCTGAGCTGGGGAAGCAGTTCTTGCCTGTTGAGCTCCCTGTGCATTACAGAAACAAAATGAAAGTGGTGTGAGAGGAGAGACAGTGAGGGCATCAGCTCATATGCACTACACTTGTGGAACTTCAGAAAAATTAGTTTAGGCCTTCACCCTTTGCTCTGTTACAGTAAGTGTCATGATTGTGAGACCCTGAGAGCCTGTTCAGAGTTTTCAGGAATGTATCCACATCAAGCCTCTCTTTCCCATGCCGTGTCCATTTCACACTGGAAGATATAAAGGTGCACAAGTGTCACTATAGCGACCAAAGTGATATGGAAGATACAATTTAAGCCAAATTTGGCTTTTCAAAGGGTTGAAGAAACACTGCGTGGCACTTCTGAGGCCAAATTTGGTATGTGCAGCCACAGCTCTGTAGCTAGTTCTCTGTAAGTGTTTGCAATAAATAATCCAATTTTAATTAACATGGGATATAATAACTCTTATTAAATCTAAATTGAATGCATGTTAGGGAACTTAAATTTGTAGTATTGCCCAATACAAACCTCCAGAAGTGGCAGCTTCAATCCCATTACTCCAAGTTTTATCACTATGTTAAAAATTACCTGCTAAATTACTCTCCTGGGTAATGTGTAACGCCATAAAAATTAAACTCTAATTTATTACTTAAATAAAAGACATCAGAGATTGTCAGGGTGTTAAACATCAGGGCTGGCTTGTTTTGCAAACCATATTTTATGGCAGACCCAGCTGGTACTGCTTAAATGGAGCTCAAATAAACAACCTTTTTTCTAAATGAAGGCAAACAAAAGCCAGGATGGGCTACTGGCTCTGAGTATGGGATTTCAAACTTTTTTTTTTTCTAACATGGATCACATGTAGTGGAGTGACAATCTATTGCTGCCACTGGTGACTGAAAATATCATATCTTCAGTAAATAAACCCATTATTTATATATATCACCTCCTGGGACCAGGGGTTTAACAAAGCACCCTGTCTGCAGTGTTATTGCTTTCAGTTCACAGGCTGCTGTTCTTTATCACTGCTGCTTTGTGCCAGCTTTGCTAGCCAGATATGAGACTGATAATAACCTTTCTAAAGATTCAATTGCAACCTTCCCATTGACATAAAATGAAGCACAAGCAGGAATGACACCACTTTCTCTTTGATGGCTGTTTTATTTCATTTCCTCCTTCTAGAGTTTGTGCAGAACTGTGGCAGATCAAGCATCAATCTTCCGTCAACTCCGTGTTTCAGCAGGAAGAATAAAGCATACAATACACAGTACTGCTACAAAGTATTCATTTTTCCCTAAGTGCTGGCAGTTAATAATGATAATAAGCAATTAGCTCGATTTTCAAAAGGCTTAGAAGGGTGAGGTGACTGCAAACACGCCTCAGTGCTAAGTTTCCATTTTCTTGTATGATCGCTCAACTTCAGCATCTTGCAGAATCCTAGTTTCTCTCCTCTGGCACACGTCTGGGTACCTGAGCAATGCCATCTCCTTAAAAAACCCCAGTAGATGGCAGCAGGGTACAAGCTTTTGGGAAAAGGAGACGCAGGCAAAAGGAATTTTACCTTTGTGTCTAAGGAAGTGTGAATGAATAGTTCAGCTTTTTTAGAATTATTTTTTTTTTCACCACTCCCTCCCCTGTGTGCAGAGCAGAAGGATGGGTAATTCACTGTCCTCTCTGTGTTTCAAGCATCCTGCATCTCCAGTTACTCAGGTGCTGTGTGTGCCCTTCTTGCTTTGCAGTTGCCATGTTGGTCTTGCATAAGGAGGGCAGCAAAGAAAAGCCAGGTGGCTACTCAAGGAGATTCATCCTTGTCTCCCCTCTGCTTTGTTTGGAGCAGTTCTCCCTTTGTGACACTGCCTACAGTACAGCCTCATGTCCCACTGCAGAGAGTTTCCATCCTCCCCGAGCCCCTGTGGCCCTCTGGAGAACTGCTTATGAGCTTGTCTGTGCACTTTAGAAATGAAATCCTGCACTCCTCGGTGCTGGCAGTCAGGCAGTAGCTGCCTGCCAGTCTTTTAAAGACAAGAGCTCTCCCTAAAAACTACTAGCTGCTGGTTTTGGAGCTGAGGAATCGGGCACAGAGAGTTCAAAGCCTGCTGAGGTGTCTGTTGTCACTATCCAGCTTCACTCCTCACCCATGACATCGGTGGGTAATCCTGTGGCACTGTAATCGACAGGTTGCAGTGAACAAAGGCAGAGGGTCTGACCTACAGCACAGGGTGAGAGCTGCTCCGCCGTCATCTCCCGACACTCCTTGCTCTGCCAGTAATACATCCTGACTGTCCACATCCCAGCCTCTGGCACAGTGCCCCATGTCAGTGCCAGGACTCAGTACTCATTCTCCAGTCTTCCTTCAATATTTGCTTTCACTCTGCCTTGTTGGTGACATTCAACTGCTGTCTTGAACCACGCTGTAACTTCTTTGCAACATAGACTGGCTGAACCCCTGAAATGCACTCGTGCTTGCTGTCCCACAATAACCACAAACCCCAGAAAAACAAGAGAGTTTCTGCTCCTTTTGTAAAATCCACAGATTGGTTTCATAAGCAAGGACAAAACGATCACCTAACACTGCAAAAGAAGAATAGGGTCTGTGGCAGGTGAATAGGAGACAGCTGGAGGGGAAAGAGGCTGGCTGGAGCAGCAGGTGGTATACTTCAAAAGCCTGCTCTCTTTCAGGAGCAAAAGGAAGAGCTCCAGGCAGATTTCAGCTCTCAGATTCATATTTGGCTTTCTGGGCTTCTCCACTGGTAGGACAGAAACATCCTGTCTGGAAGATCTCTCTGCATGAGTCAGCATGAATGGCAGTCATTTCTTTTCCCGGGTGCATGCCGTGCCAGTTGGGTTCTGTGTGCCAGGTTGATGTGGGAGCAAGAGACACGGATAAATTGTACCTGACATAGCATTTCCTCAGATAATATGAACTGGAAGACCAAAGCTCAAGATGTCTGTATGGACCACAAAAAGAATTCAAAGATAAAATACAACCTTATGGCTTGATGGAAGTTTCTTTTTCTGTAAGGCTTGGTTTCTTAATACCAACTACAAATGGAATAAAAATCAGCCATTACATTTTTATTGCAACAGTGGTCTATATGGCTTTTCTGCACTACATTCATTAATTTCCACATTTCTTTAGTAGACTCCTAAGCAATTCCTTTTCAGTATTTCCCTAGAGGCAAAAATACAGTATAGCAACCACTTCCAGGAGAAAACCTCCAGTCTTTGGAAGACATTCAGCTGCACAGATTCTTAGTTGTGCTGGACACAGAACAGATACTCAAGGATATGAAAAATGAAAGTTCATCCCACTTTTGCAGATACTCTTGAATAGCCTTGGTAACTTTCTTTCTTTCACAGCTCCGGAGATCCATACATATGCAACAAACATAAAAAGCAGGACAAGAAAGGTATGAATCAAATATCTGATGTTTTCATCATTATCCATCGATGATTTCAAATTGATAGTGACTGCTTGAAAACTTTTGTATAAATAGAAATTTGCAATAAATAAGAAAAAACAGTCTCTCAGACATGCTACTTTGAGATTTTTCAATCACACTTGGCATATTTATCACCTTCAAAGATGTGTACAGTACACTGCTTCTCTATGAACAGGGGGATCAAGAATAAAATCAAACCTACAAGCCTGAATATGTTTCCCTAATTCCTATTCTTGGTTATTTAAGGAAGTAGCCAATTTGAGAAAAACTAATTAAGTGGTTGAAAATACTCCTGAAGAACAAGTTTAGTAGTCTGGTTTTCCTGGATTTCAATTCCAGTAAATTTGATAGGCTTCTGTTATGTTTTGTTTTAACATGCTGAATTCAGATGAGAATTATATTTACAAATACTAAGAAGCAAAACATTTGCACCTCAGATGCATGGAGGGATCTTAACGATCCACAGATCCATAAAACTGAAAATTGTACCTTCCCAAAAGTGCAGTGTGGTTTGCAATGGCAGGAGGAGTTGGTTTTTATTACTAGCTTTGCTGACAGACAATGACTTCAGTGTACAGAAGATATTTCTTCTGCAGAAAGTTTCTGAATTTCAACAGCACTGAGACAAGGGTTAGCAGTTTCCCAGTAGAAACACAGGTCTGCTAATTCTAACCAAATATCCATAATGATCAAAATTGGGAAAGACAGCACTTTGCATTAGTGAATGAAAGTCATTATTAATACCTACAACCTTGTAGTCTGCATTTCCTGACCATCCCTAATGTGAGAAGAGCAGCCCCACTGTGTGTCGGTTATTATGAGCAAAATCAGCACACATTTACAGTATTATAAATACCACAGAAAGCATCTGCACCATTGAAATAATGCTTAAATTAGGGAATCAGCAAGCCAACTCATTTTATTGTAATGAAAGGGCAGAAGAAAAAATCTGGATAGATCTTTAGAGAGCTTTCAGGGTGAAAGAAAGCCACAGTCTACAGAAATAAATATTCATGTGAATTTACAAGCACAAGACAAAAATATCCCTCTACATTGTAAATTGGACAAGAAAGTCTATGCTATCTGTATTTTCCCAATAGGGTTATAGTAAATACTTCACATTCATATTTTATTCTTTATCTGCAACAAAGGTTTATGATGTTTTCCACTGGTAGCTGATGGTATTTGAATACAGGGAAACCAAACTGGTGGAAAAAAAAAAAAAAAAAAAAAAAAAAAAGAGCATGCAGACAAAAATACTGCATTGTAATATGTGTATCAGAGTGGTGGAGAAATATGCACCCGTATCAAAACTGTTTCAGTAACATTATCCTCAGTGGCTACCCTAATTTTGCTATTATTTTTTGATTCAGGACTTTCAGAGGGAAGTGTTACAGAAGTAACAGAAAACCCTACACCTATTTTGAGAATGCCTGTTACATTTCCAATCTTCTAATGAAAAATCTCTCCAGTAATTACTCTGCCTCTTATTCAAACATCTTTCAGTCTTTGGATCAAACCAGCATCAGGTGGCACAGAAGGCAGACTTATATCAGTCCAGAAAAGTATTTAGAGAGAACGAGGCACTAAATTCCTATGTAAGCACTTCAGATCTTTTTCATTTCAGTGAAATACTCCAAATCAGAGCTCTGCCCACTGCTCCTGCTAGATAAGAACCCATAAATTGCTACTAATTTGGGTGGGTAAGTTCTTAAATAGGAATAAATTACTCAAACACCTATGTGAATGTGAGCCATGGAGCCAGTTATTGGGGGTCTTAGAAAGTTAGTGCATTGACAAGGAAAGTGTGCAGACCCTTCTGAGTGCAGGGTACCAATATGGGAGCTGTGTGGCTCCTTGTTTGCTCTCCTGTCACTTTCTTCCCCTGCAGCTTCCAGCTGCAGGCAGTATTATCTGTTCCTCAAAATCTCTCCTGGTGTGTCTGTTTTACCAGCTTCATATTATATCCTCCCTTGATTGATTTCCCATCATTTACACGTTGCTTTCAAGCTCTCTTTTCCAGCACCTGATCTTTGTTTTTAAAAACAAGAAACCTCCTGTTCACAGACCATATGTTGTCTGCAATCATTAGCCAGTTCTGGGAGTGCAGCCAGGAAGGCAATAGTGGGACAAGGAGTGATGGACTCGCAGGAAATGTCCCTTCCTCCCATCCCTGTACCCACCCTGGCAAAAGGGGAACATCAATATCTGAGCTGGAGGAAGGAAGCTAGTAAGGAGGGAGGGAGAATGAACAGCTTACACAAACTTTGAAGCTGATAGGAGAGGAATGTGTTTCATATCAGCCTTTTCAGGAACTGACCATCATCTTAATGGTGAGTTTTACTACAGTGGGCCAAGTAATTTCCAGCTCAGATTGTTGATTTTTCCCTGACCACCTATTTTCCTGATGTTATTTTCCAGACTATATTGAATTCTAAGCCTATTTTCATTTCTTCATTTCCTTTTGCTCTCAACATTATGATCCCTACAAGCTCTCTGCCTGACCTCTTCACAAAGTCAGGGAGCACACAGAGTCTCCCATTTTTCGTAGGACTGTCCCTAGCCGGTCAGTTATCAAAAGCGAGCTCACCAAACACGAACGTTTACAAGATTGATACATTTACAATAAGGGTAAAAATGAATAATAGAGGGAAAGTAATTTGAGTTAGAGACATTTAAAAGGAAGGCAGTTAAAGGCATTTAATTACTTCTTTATTGTCTATAATAACATGGTGGCAATGGTTTCAGCCTATTTTTCTTGAGCTGAGAGACAGTTTGTTATATGCTGTCTCCATGAATATTTCCAGCATGCAAATAGAATGCCTTGTAACTGCAAAAGGCAATTACTCTTATAACATATGCATAATGAAATCTGACTGCATTATCTTTTTGTCCTTAATGAGAACAGTTTACATTTTTGCAATAATATCTTTTAAGATACGTATTTGCATGGCGCTTTTTTTAAAAAGAGGGAGAGAAAAAAGAGAAGTAATACAGTAGCCCCCCAAACATATATATATTGAGAATGGAATGATGGCACTGCTAATTAAGCTGAAGACAAAAAGGAAGGACACTTTTATACAAAGACGTGCCTTCCTCACTAAAACAAAGAGGAGATAACTGAGGAAGGGGGCAGCTTCTGATATTTCAGGCTAGTGATAGCTGTCCCCAGAGAACAGAGCTGGACAAGCTGCAGCAACACCCATCACTTGTGCCTGTTCTTTAACTGATGGGACTGCCCACCAGAAACATGGTCTGAGCCTGAGAGCATCACTGTCCTGTGCTGATGTCCTGGGAGATTACAGAGGATCAGTGCAGCTCCCAACACAGTCAATGGCTTGCAGAAATAGATACTAAAATTTGTAAGTGCGCAAGCATATCTATCTACTTGAGATTTCAATGACTCCCCTCTTTCACGGGACCATAGAAAAGACTTCCAAGACCATCAAGTCCAACCTTTGACCTAATATTGCCACTAAACTGTGGCAATAGTGCCACATTAACTCATTTTTTGAATGTTTCCAGGGATGGTGACTCCACCATTTCCCTTTCATCACGACACACTCTAATGTTATTGAGATTCTTTTACTGAATATTGCAAATAAGTAAGATTGTGATATTGAACCTGGTTCAACAACTCTTGTGTACTCTAGTCCAACAGTGTGGACCTCAGAGAATTCTAGAATGATTTGGGTTGGAAAAAACCTTAAACACCATATAGTTCCAAACTCCCTGCCATGGGCAGGGAAATCTTCCACTAGACCAGGTTGCTCAGAAAAATGTGGTATTGAGCACTTTCAGGGATGGGGCGTCCACAGCTTCTCTGGGCAAATAGTTCCAGTGTCTCACCACCCTCACAGAAAATAAATTCTTCCTTATGTCACATCTAAATCTACCCTCTTTCAGATTCAAACTGCCCCTTGTCCTGTCACTACAGGCCTTGGTAAAAAGTCTCCCTTCTGCTTTCTTATAAGGCCCCTTTATGTATTTAAGGGTAGAAATCAGGTCTCCCTAAAGCCTTCTCCAGGCTGAACAATCCCAACTCTCCCAGCCTGCATTCAGAGGGAAGGTGTTCCAGACCTCTGACCATATCCATGGCCCTTCTCTAGACCCACTCCAACAGGTCCATGTCTTTTTTTGTGCTGGGGACCCCAGAGCTGGATGCAGCACTTCAGGTGAGATATCAGAATAGCAGAGGGGCAGAATTGCCTTCTCAACCTGCTGACCACACTGCTTTTTAACCAGGCTGAGATCTGATTGCCTTTCTGGGCTGCAAGCTTCGACTTACAGAACAAGTTTTCAGGGAGTTTAATGGGAGTGCTGAACATTCAGACAGGGTAGTTGATTCAGTTCAACATGAATAATACCTGGGCATCTCTGAACAGACACGAACATGTTAGTTGAAATAATGCATTTTTCTTTGGTCATAAAGAATTACAGGTATTCAGATAACCCATTTAATTTAGGTAATTAGCAAACTGTCTTTATATGCTTAGTTTTAAATAGATGGATAGATGATGGTTTAGCAAAAAAATTTAATCCCAGCAGCTAATGCTCATTGTTCTACTGAGTCACATTGAGCTCTGTTTCAGTATGTCAGAATGATGGAAGATGCAGCCCATCAAGCTGCCAAAAACATGAAATGTGGAATATAAATAGATGTTTTTAGTGTCACAGGTGCTGCTGAATTGTCTGGAGACATATTATTCAAATTTGCAGGTAATACTCTATCCATAGAACACGGTGATCATGTTCTCTGTTGTCTCTTGAAAGCACTGTCCTGGAAATCATTAACAAAACTAGTTTCTCATGGGGAACGGCAAGGTTGTACAATATTAGGTCTCTTTTAATCCTGCCAATATAACCCTCCTGTAGCCTAAAAGAAGAGTTCCATGCTATTAGATTATGCTTGGTACATTGCATACTTTTGTTTTTTCTAGTGTTGAGCCCTCTCAGGCGGAAGAGATTATTTATTCTGGGTCATATACACATGTATTTGCACCATCATCGTACTTGACTTCTTTGTTCAAGTGTGATAGAAATGCATGGGCTGGGATGCTGCAAGCCAAAGAATAAATTGTGAATGCAGCAACAAAAAATATTGCTACTAAGAAGTTATTGTACTCTGTGTTTCTCCAGTTTCCAGGTCCTGAATTGTCTCCTTCAAAACATGCTGGCCACATGGAAAGGTCTAATGTAGCCCTGGTCATTCCTGGAAGAGTTCTCTTCAGGCTGAAGCAGATTCTACTCTTTGCAAACACATCTGCACTCCTTTGAAAGTTCTCCTTGAAATGCTAGGATTGCTGGTCTTTTTTCCTCTCCCAGGTTCTTCACTCTAGAAACTAGGCAATACAGTGTTCTGTTAACCCTGGCCCAGGTTTAAATCTGCAACACACTTCCTGAGAATCACAGCACAGAGTTTTAATAGAGATCTTAAGTCTAATGGCTCCCCTTTAAGTTGATTAAGTATTGTTGTCCTAATTCCACATGGCATGGAGAAGATAGGTGATGCAGAAAATCAGAACTACTTTGACATCTAAGTCTGTGACAAAGCTGGCACCAGGGTCTCTCAGGACATTCCAGTCAATCTTCCTAGCAATACCTCCTTTCCACCTGGCATAGCAAATAAACACTAGCCAGTAAAAAGGAATCTTATTTTATGAAACATAATAAACCTTACCACAACCTCAGGATGGTGTCATATTGGTCCTGACTTTTGAAATTTCAGCTTTCATCCTGGCAACATTTTAATGCAATTTTTAGAAAAATAACAGAAAGCAACGAACATCCTTAACAGCCTTATCAACAGATACTGTGCAAGAAGTGGAGGCATGAGACATGAACTAAATAAAAAAAAGAACCTTGTTTTTTTTTACTTTAAAACTGCATAAGAACATAGTCTTTTCATTTCATTGTAATTATTGCAATTACAGAATTTTTTAAAAGTCCTGTAGTAGCATCTGAAATCTGAAAGTAGAACTGCCAGCAAAGAGAGGTCAAGTACCTTATTCACAGAGAATGAAATCAGAGTAACTAAATGATGGATGGTGGAAAATGGATTGCATTTTTAAAGGTGATGTTGTAGCATTAAGTGTTATTAGTAACAGAGACAAGCATCTTCTAAATAATGCCCTTAGCTACAAGTCCAACTTAAACAAGCAGATGGTTATGCCCACATGGAATGTGACTGCAGTTTGGATTTTCCAGGGTAAATCTGACTGCAGGACTGGGAGATAGTTATCAGAGGATGCAATTCAAGCTGTGACAATTCGCCATTTTCACATCTTTCATCTGCATTCTGCTTGAGCCTTTGGGTCCCAAAACTTTTTTATAATTTTTTTCAGTGTATTTTGTGGCAATTCTTGAAGTCTATGAGTGCTACTGCAATCCCATCAACTGTTCCTACTATATAACTTTAAATCTTATTTATATTGCGACTCTGGCTTGTCTGCATGTGTTAGTAACCTTCCCCCAGTAGTTCTCAGTCTAATATTGCATAAACTTCTTTTGCAGTGCCACTAGCTTGCTGCTACACAATCCAAAGGCTCCCAAGTGCTGTATTAATAAATGTAGCTTTTTATGACATGCTCTTCAAAGATAGATCATTACAAATGGAATGTTGGTTCAATGCTTTAACTCTTCAAACCCTTTATTTCTAACAGTCTGACTTTAACCTTCCTCTCACAAACTATAGAGGTTAACTTGAGTGACATTGTTGGAATAAATGGCTTGTCTGTGATTCCTACAGATTAGGTTTGTCTTAGGCAGCTGCAGTCTGGCCTTTAGTAACCTAGAACCATAGAATATTCTGAGCTGGAAGCAACCAATCAGGCCCCACACAACACTCCAGCAGTCACACCCTGTGTCTAAGAGCACTGTCCAAACACTTCTTGAACTGTGTCAGGCTTAGTGCTCTGACCACTTCCCTGGGGAGCCTGTTCCAGTGCCCGACCAGTCACTAGGTGAAAAACCTTATAATTTTATCCAACCTAAACTTCCCCTGACTCAGCTTCATGCCATTAACCCACAACAATATTTTACAATTCCTCTGGGAGGGTGAACAGTAATATGCTGCACACGTTCTTAAATGGCAATAAAGACTCCAGATTACATGGTCATACAGGGTTCAAGACCTTCAGATCCCCAGGACATTTAGACAAAAAATGACAAAAGGAGAGAAAATAGTGTGGAAATCTTAGATGTTTTTCTGGGATCTGTATGCCATCAGTGTTTCAATTTCTCAAAATCATTTCATACACTGTTTCTATAGGATTCTTTAGGGATTTAACTTACCCTACAGCTATACATACCTGCTCATTTATTTTTCCAAAGTTTTCTTTGGAGTGTGCTTCCAAACTTAACACCGAGTTTCAAAATTAGGTATTCTGTCTTGCTAAAAGAAGACAAAACCCTTTCCATTCTTTCCTTACCAGTCCAATACTGTGGCCCAGGGAAACACAGGTAACTTCTCTCTGACTCAAACTCCATAACCAGCTGTGAAGCCTGTGGATGGCTAAATACCTATCGAAGTTTGATCTGTGTGCCCTTATTTCTATTCATGAAGTTGCTCAGGTATAATTAGAGGCTTATCCATAATTACAGAGTGGCTTTTTGTCCCCACAGGATGGGGCACACAGATGGACACTATAATGGAAATTAGTCAGCAGCCTGTCCATGATTGATGAGTCGGTAAAGTGCCCAGCTCCTACTCTCGCAGGAGTATAGGTGCTCTTGGACCCAGCCAGCAGGAAAGAGAGCAGACTGCATTCCAGCGTTCACATTAGCAGGTGGTCCTGTGCAAGCAAATCTCCTGAGTGAAAGATGACATCATTACATAATCAGTTTTCAGACCAGAATTGTTTTAAGGTAGAGAATATCTCTCAGAGAAAGATGCAGCACTGAACTGCTTCTTTTAGCTCTTCTTTTTGCCTTAGTAACACAGAAAAAATCCAGACACATGAGCCAGGGACAAATGCAGAGAGGGCAGTCCTGTATTTACCTGACCCACATTACTAAATAATTTGAATGTCAGATCTGGCCACATTCATGGTTCATGATCAGACTCAGCACACAATGCTGAAACTCCTATTAATTCTCTGAAAAAGCTGTCAGGCTCCATTTTGATCTCATGCCTAATGAGAAAGGTTTGTCATTCCCTGTGAAAAATACTGGGCAAGCCTTACAGGTTTCTAAAATCTCATTTTCATTCCCCTCCTTTCTGACTCTGCTGTGAGGAGCTCAGTGCCACTGTTCAGAAATGGATGAAAGGGAGACAAAGCAATGCAAGTGTGAGCTGGCCTGAATCAATGCCTGCCTCACTGCAGCCAGGGGATCAGCATGCGGGAAACACGCTAACACCTGGGAAGTGTAGACTGAGGCACAGCACCGAGGGACACTAGGACAGCTGATTAATGAACCTGTGCTGGAAACTTCACGTGGGGATCCTTTTTTGTCAAACAGGGAAAGAAAGAGAATGGATGAAAATGAGTGGTAAAAGATGAAGAGAGTAGAAAAATAACTTTTATCAGTCTCTTGAGATCAAGTATGAGAAAAGGAATGCATGTGCTTTACAAACGATTGTATTTAAAGGCATATTTTTTTGCTGTCAATCTCTTGCCCTCTGATCAGTATAAAATAGTACTATTGAGTCTAATCAGTGCAGGCTGGAACTCCTTATTGTCTGAAGTGATATGCATGTAGTCCTGCTGCACAGTAACTAGGGCAGAGAGTTTCTGACAAATGTGTGATCATTTCTGCCTCGTTTGAATGAGATTATCAGTTTTAGTTTCCTTGTGCAGAAAGTCTAAACTTTTACTGTTTCTGGCTCTTGGGATCTGATCATTAGTCTTTTGATTGCGTAAAAAAATCAGCTTCTGAAGGCACAGAAATATGTAGAAATTTTAGCTTCCCTCAACTGTCCCACCAGACAAAAAGCCAAACCCCAAAATGAAAAAAAGAAAAAAAGAAGAAAAAGAAAATGGTTCTAGCTTTAATGATTGTATTCAAATTTTTTTTTTTAAAAAACCATGAGATTCATACTCAGAAACTAGAAAACAGTGAAAGGAACCTTAAAAACCCCAGAATCCCATGGAGTATTATAAACACCTGTAATTACAAAACAACAATGTAGCAAATTAGACGTCAGATTAAAAGTGTTTGTGCTATGTGTATGTAGAAAAAAAATGTAGAGAGAACAGTTTCATTTAGCAGCTGTAGGTACTGCATTGCCACACGACATTAGATCTTTGCCCTCTGGGAATTTTTAGAAGTTTTCCTAAAGCTGATGGCTATCCCAAATTGAATTTAGTACTTCCTATACACTGAAACTGTAATAAGGTACATTTGTTCATTCTGTTGTGAAACTGTCACCAGCAAATACTGCACACAAAGAAACTGTAAACCTCTAGCTAATATGCTGCTTAATGCCATGAAAACCAATTAGAATGTCATTATTAGAGCTGCTGCTTCATCTACATGGGATAAATTAATAACCGGCATTAAATATATACTTTCACAAATTTGGAAATAGCCCTACAGAGTGCTTTGTGCAGAGTTCATAATTACTTTCAAAAATAATTGAAAAAGAAAGTCCACAAAGGCTGTAGAAATCACTAAATTAACTTTTCCTATCTACTACCCAGAAGACTGTACAAATACCTTTGTATTGCCCAAATCCCTTCAAAAGAATGCATGATAAAAATGATAAAAATATTAAATTAAATGCAGTTCAGGAAGTGAGGAACTAAGACTAGCCATTGCTTTAGCAGACTAATCCTGTGAAACAAACTTCCTAGAGTTCCTGGTTATTATTTACTTACTCTTACTTATAATCACATAGTAAAAATAAAAGCAGACATAGTTTTTGCAGTATTTCAGCAAAGAACAAATAAATTTGTTCAGATTCTGAGCTGTTCCCTGTGATGGGCAGGACAGGTGTGGCAAGCAGGGCTGAATATCCTCTCATGTGTCTTGAATACTGGATGAATAGATGGCTTTTTCCTGCAGTACCATAAGTTAAAGCAGCTCCAGGGACTGCTGCTCACATCTCCCCACGAAGCTCTTCCAAATCTCCAGTTAAATCTCCTTCATTTCCACTGCTGCCAGGCTCATTTGCCAGCTTCAGAGGGAGCAGTGGGGAAACAATGCAGCCTCCTAAGGTCTTCCTTCTAATACTTCTGTCCTATGCCTTTGCCTCCAATCATGCCCTGAAACTAAGACCCTATCATGACAAGAAAAATTAAGTTTCCTATATCAGGAAAAGTTTACAAGATCATAGTTCTGAATGTAAGGGTAAGATTTACCTAAGCTAGTCCTGAAATGCAGATTTCATCCAGTTTTATATTGCCCAAATACTCACTTAACTTTTTAGAGTAGAACTTATCAAAACTCCTTCGCATTCCAGTTTACATGAACACTACGAAATGAAGAATGTTTTGGGATTATATACATAATTTTGTTACTTTCACTCTTGCTCTACTATAGCTGCATAATGTTCACAGGCATTTACTCCTTGGAAGTGTTGCAGGTTGTGTGACTTACAAGTTCCATTAGAATATGATTTGGACTTGGCCCATTTGAATAATGTGCAAGCAAAAATTCAAAGTACTTCCCCATCTGCTCCCCTGAAAAATAACTTCATGAAATACCAGTATGAGGTTTATTTTCTTGAGAATTTCAGTACCAAATATATTCAGCTGAAGTACATAAGAGTAAAAAAAGTGTGGGTTTCTTTCCCAACAGTCAGCTCAAATCCAAACTTGAGAAATAAAGGTATTTTTCCTCCTTTGCATTAAGGGAGTAAGGAAGAACATAGAAATTCAGCTGATAGCTAACTGATGCATTTCCCCTGTTTTCTGATTATACTTTCAATGTTAGTCATAAAAAATTTCACAAGATTTTAATTTATTTAGTTGACACTTTAAGTGCTTGCAATTGTTTCCATTCTTAGTGCTTTGCCAGAACACAAATGCTTTGGTTTCTATGCAGCAAGCATCACACATGGCTAGTGCGATTTAGAAATGAAAACTGCTACTGTTAGCAGTGGAAAAAGAAGAAAGAAGATGAAGATGGGGCCTCCCTACAGTGGAGAAGGTCTGCAATGAACATGGTGCAAAAATGGAGAATGTAGTAGGTATAATGTATAGTTCTAGAAAGCTACTTTTGTTCAAAAACAAAGAAAACTGAAATCTAGGGCAAACATTTCAAGCTGTTGTCCTGGAAGGATAACCCCAAAATGCTCTGAAAATGACAAATTTTTATGGCAATGAGAAGTGGAAGGCATGTCAGTAGAGCAGCTTTATCCTCAAACACAACCACATTTCTATCTAAGAACGTTTTAGAGACAGAGTGGATAGGAGCAGCTCTGAATATACAGTGTAGGGATGGATCAGTAGATCACAACTCTGCACTATTTATGTTGGTAAGGATATTGTAGACAGCAGTGGACTACTCTTTAGGTTGCTTCACAAGAGAGACAGGTAATTTGTCTTCCCTTGTTATTTTTCTCAGTACAAAAACCCCCTTCAAATATTCTAGACAGCAAAACACTTGGTTATAAAATTAAAAGTAGATTGTGAATATGCTGAATGACCATTAGTTTATAGGGCTATAAAATATATATTTATTCTAAATCATTTTACTGTAAAACTTAACTTGAATTTATGGTATTACTCGATATGTAATTTTAAATATACCCTAGAATAAGCAGAAAAGCTAGAGCTGTTGAAATATATGACCCTCTAATGTCTTGCCAAAAAAGCTTTGAGTTGCATACAGAACTAAATGATACGCTTCATGTAGTAAATTTGAGCACCACTAAAATAACTGAGCACTTTGCAGCAGTGTGATCTGAAGCTGTGATCCTGAGAAGAGTCCAGCAAATGAAAGTCAGCTCACAGTTTGGGAGGAAATGCGGTCTTCCATCTGAAATTTTTGCTGCTAAAGCTGTGGAATTGGTATTTATTTGGTATTTGGTATTGTAATAGTTATATCAGCAGTTAACAAATGCTTTAGAGCAGCATTAGAAGGTGCATTTTGAGCCACTGCCTTTAAAGTAAGCTTTAATATTAAGGGCTTAGTCCACTGCAATCATCAAGGTTTCAGAAAAAAAAAGTTATCCTCACATAAACATTAATTAAGCCTAACTAATTCTGAAAAAGGATGAACCCAGCAAACAGTTTGTGCTTTGATCAGTTACATCTAAAACTCTTCTAGTACTTTTTTAAGGAAGGCTGCTAGTTGATTTAAGAAAAATATTGTAAGGAGGGAGCCTGTGTTCTGCCTACTGCTCTTTCCCTCAATTTTCAAACTAACTTATTGTGTGGCTCGTACAGCTGAGAGTTAAAGCACTGAGAGGCTTCTCAAACCAAGTTTGAATACAATAAAGACTTTCCTCCTCTCCTGTTACCTGCCCTTCTCAGATGCAAATGAAGTCAGAATTTCTTGGGTTTTCCACATAAAAAACTTGCAAATAAGATCTTCTAGATAGTCCCTAAAAAACTCCTCTAAGTGAAACATGTTTCAAATTCACTAATTTTACAAATAATGAGAACTCAGTGTCCCATTTTATGGGAATCAGATATATAAACCAGAGACACATGAAGTGTTTTTTAGACTTTGTCTGTGCTCTATTCTCCCTTTCTGAACAGTAACTGATTACTTTTTTGCACAAAAATACACTTCATGAATATATCAGTGGTATAGTTCTAAGAGTTTGTTTAAGTAGTCTTTGACTTTTGTGTCTAATTGGTATTAATGGAAAATTCTTGACTCTGGAAACCATGACAAATCATGAAGAAAGATGCAAAATATTATTACCCAAAATGAGTCCGCTATACAAATACTTTCAAATGTGTTTGTGATTCTGACATCAGAATTCTCCTCCAGGGGAAAAATAAGGGATGAAAAGATGGGTTGAACACAGCCTCAGAGTATCCCTGATAGCAGCGAGCTGGATGGATAGAAATGTTCAGTGTCTTACCAGCATTTTTTTTTTCCAAGTGTACCAGGACCTGAACTCATTTTCTTGCATTTTCCTTAGGGAATACCATTTCCTAATTTTGTTTGCAGTACTATGTAGAAACTATAAACACTTTCTTTTGATATAGTGGCTTTTATTTTGAACTCCCCACTGGACAGTCTTTATATACTCTCCTCATATCTGACAGCCAGCAAGGTTTCCATGGAATTTTAGTTCTGTCTCTCAAAATTATAAGCCAGCTATACCCTAGTGGAATAAGGAGTGAGCAGTGGGGATGTGTGAAGAAATGATAGGCCTTGCTTTCTCCAGGTGGCCCAAACTGATCTGTTTCTTCTCTGCATGTCTGAGCCTGCAACAAATATATCACTTCCTACCTATGAAGTAGTTTGCAATATGTTAAATGGGTTCCAAATCATACTTGATGCTCATAAACTCACATAAACAACTTACTGTAATTTCCCAAACTGTTTTTTCCCAGAGCCTTTGATGAGGAAGGTGCTGCTATTTCCATTTTCATTATGGCAATGATAAACTTTCACAAATTAAAATTAAAATTAGAGTTTGTGGTCATTCTTTGCTATATATGGTTTTAAATTATGATGACAAGAATATCAAATTGTTTATTGCTGAGGGTAGTAGTTGAGCATATGTGCAAAAGAAATAACATTTAAACATGTTAACAGCTTTAATAATATCAAACTTCACAATCTGTGTTTTGATCTATTAAGATTAACATTGTATTACAAGTTCTAATTTTAAATTTCATTATCTGATTATGCCTATTTTATTATTAGCATGAGCAAAGCAAAATGCAAATTGTGTAAAGCTCTGTATCTAGGAGGTTTTGATTCAACTGATTCAAGTGCTAAGTCACTACTTAATCCAAAGGCTTTGGTGGAGAATTCTGAGGGCAACATACATAAGAACTAGTTGAATACTGTGGAGAGAAGTCCCTTGTCCTTAGCTAGGGTGTATCTTTAAAAAGATCCCAGAATCTCTAAATCATCAGCCACCAGCACTCAGCCAAGAAAACAACGCATTTCTACTTTGTGAAAAAGAGTATTCATTCAGTTCTTATCATTCTTACACTGCTTCTATTATCTACTCTCAGTTTTTGTAATCAGGACAGGTATTCTACAGTGTCAGTGGCCAACCACTTCTCCTCTATTGCCCAGTCGTGTCTTGGCTATTTTGACAGTGAGGTCTTAGAAACAGCTGTCCTGAATATACAAACTTCCTCTCCAAAAACCTGCAGGGTCCAAGGAAACAGCCTCTCCTTCAGCTGCAGACTCAGTCTGCAGTGGGTTATATCATGATACCACATGCTGTTGCACAAAGAGCCCACACGACCCGCCGAGTATCGAAATCCAGGCGTATGTGCATACGTTGTCTTCAGGGGAAAATAGATGCACTTCTAGCACATCTTCCTAGACCTCGCCTTGCTTTCACACCACAGCTGCAGTGATGAGGCAACTGAGGGAGCTACATCCTATATCAGAATATAATATTTTGTACAGAATAATCATAACTGTCCAAGGCAGTAATTTGTTTTACTTAGAATGCAATGAGTGTAGCGCTGCCACACTCTCCCAAGGGAGGTCAACGTTCAAAAAGTTCCTAAAAATTGCTTAGGAGCATTAGTAATTCACAAAGTTGAATTCCAAGTATTATTCTTAGCATTATGAAAAAAAATTTTATAGGACCATGGAGTTTCTGGTTATTATCTGTCACAACCAACAGGTTGTGAACTGTTTTCACTGGCCATTTACTAATGATTCTTGTCTCACCCCTAGAAGAAGACAAAATCCTCAAAGTCCCAGTAGGAACATCAGAACAGTTAATGGTGGCTATGTATGCACAAAGTTCCCTCTTCGGTTGTGCCATCTCCTTAATGGTGCATTAAGCATAGGCAAAATATATTTTAAATACAGTGATTTCTTTGAATGTTGTCTATTACTACTCATTGAAAAGAACAGTTAAATGTCGTCTTATGGTGTTTCAAAGTACAAATCTTTTAAACTACATTAATAAAAGGTGGGCTTTCCTATGTCTGGGAGTAATACAGCTGCCTGTCACTGAATTTGAATTGAAAAAGAAAATTAACTTTGTCAGCAGGAACAGCAGGGAAAGGTAACCTGGTACTTAATTTAGATCAAGTATTCATAGTAAGAGTACAAATGAAATTGTTCATTTAAACTATTGCTCTGTTTCTGATGGACCACTAAAAACTGAAACAGAGAGATTGATTTATTTTCTTTTTCCAAATTAAAATACTGGTGAACATCATGAGCCAGCTCATGTCACAGAAAGTATATGAGCTGAATATACCATTTCTTTTGGAGCTATATAAAAATATTCTCCCTTTGCAAGGATTTTACTTTCACGTCTATTAAGAATATAACTAAATGAGCCAAAGAAAAGTTATTGGCACACATGACAAGAACTATATTTTTATTATTTATATGGTACTGTTACATTACAGAAAAAATAATTAGAATAATATTATTACTATCACTTCACTAAATCATGCCATTCTTTTTTAGATTATGGCATTTAGGCATTTGCTTAATGTTGAAAATGGCCATTAATTGCTCTGCTGTACTGGTTCCAACATCATTACCTTTGAGGTATTTGATCTGGGCTGACCTCTCCTGTAAGAATTTAGTTGTAAAAGTTAAGAAGATAATGTCACAGTGAAGGTCCATCCAGCTTTCTTCTGCCCAAGATAATTGTGAATGTCTAGGGAAGAGTACAATGCCAGGAGAAGCAGATATTCATACTTCCTGTCAGTATTTTCTGAACACTCACAAGTCTGTACCTCAAACACTCTGTGATACAGAAGTGTCAATATATTTAATAACTCTGTGTATTATTTTCCTCCTTGAATTTGTCAGTCCCTTTATGAATGATGGAAAATTTGTAGGGTCCTGTGACAAGGACTTCCCATGCAAAATTATATTATTTTGTGAAGAAATATTTTTGCAGTTACCTTTGCTAAGGGGACTGAAAATTAAAAGATGTTGTCAGAAAGAGCAGTGTTCGTCTGTTATAAAGCAAAAATTTGGGCAATTTCAACCTACCTTCATAAATTTCCCTAGTAACTTCATGAAATTCGTTTGGGTTAAGGTTTTTTGTATGCTACTGAACACTGTATCCTACACTGCTGTAAGTCAGCAACAACTAAACTTGTTTGTGTTTAAAAAAATAGCTTCAGAGTACCTTGGGATCAAAAGTACAACTCAAAAATATAAACCTACAGCTATTATACAGCTAACAGTCTGGAAATCTCATGGGATGCATTATGGTGAATATGCTGTACATTTCTTTCTTACAATTCATATTGAACTTGAGACTCCGGTATGTTTCAGGGAGCTTTTGTGTGGGGAAAAAATAAAAATACTTGTTAATCTACACTTGGCACAATGTATAATGAAGTTCATATACTACCCTGGAAATACTTTCAGCGTAGAAACTGCACTGCTTTTAGCATTTAATTTTTTCCCCCATCAAAATAAAAAAAATTACATTCTTCTAATTTTTTTCAAGTATTCCCCAATCCCAAAAAAAAGCAAAGTAGAACCATGACAATGGATGATTTTAATTGCCACTCAAAATTTGAATTCCAACAACTTTTAGAATAAATTTGTATTTAAGATATATTGTAGAGCATCAGCAGTTGAAGAAAGGAATTTTGATTCCCAAAGTTCTGTGCACAGCAGGGCTGATAGAGCTGTCTCCAGACAGCTCATCTCTGATGCTTGATGAACTGGAAGTCAATTTGATGAGGAAATGGTATGGCAAGACTTTGTCTTTCCTGCTGAAAACAGGAGAGTTCTAAAGGCAACTCCTCACCTTCTGGGCACGGCAGAGAGCCAGACAAGCTCTGGCACACTGATATGAATGTGCTTTTGCACCACATGAAGCTGTTCTCTTTCTGCCCTCACTCTGCTTCCAGCAGTGTATTAGTATCTCTGGGAGATAATAACTCTGGGAGAAGGAGATAGGAAAATGAATTCAGAATATAGAAAATATAAATGTCCAACATACAAACAAATGCAAACAAGAACAACAGCAGCAACAACAACCCCCCCCCACTAAAACAACTCCAAGAGGCCAAAGAAGTTACTTTGTAGGTGAAAAAAAAAATCAACAAAGATAAAAATATAAAATATATATGTTAGATTTTAAAAGAGCACATCCTTCCTGTAAGGGCTAGGATCCTTCCATGTTATGCTTGTAAAGTATCTTTTTTCTTTCATTCTCTATTTCAAGGGTATAGAGTCATGAGTATTTTGGATGGTGAATATTTTGACTGTGGACCCTGACAACAGGGATTCAGCTGAGCCTGAGGTGTGTTAGCCCTTTAGTGTTGCACCTGCAAAAATCTGGCTCAGTCAACCAACTGTCCATAAAAGTCGACTTTTTAATAACAGCTACATTATTTCCTAGATGTATATTATTTTAAGTACTTAAAAAAAATTGCAAAGCAGTACTCCAGGAATTACTAATTCATCAGGTCTTACAGCTGGCAGTAGCTCTTGATGTTACAGTGTCCATTTGATTTGAATCAAATAGCCTTGTGGTATTTATTTCTTTAAGCCATTTTTGGAAAAGGAGGAAACCTAAAATGGTATAAATGTGAGCAAGGTAAAATACATTTAACTGATTTTTAAAAACATGACAAAAGCTGCATGGAAATACCAGGTACTTTTTGCAAGAACGTTTTTTTTCTGGAATGTATCTTTTATTTCAATTGTAGATGCAGCTGCAGGAAGCAGTATAATGTGGTTAAGCCCACAAAAACACCTCAACCAATATATATTACAATATCAAGTCTAAATTTACACCTGGTAGTCTTAATCTGTCTAAGGGAGTTTGAAATAACTTCTATTTAAACTTATCCAGATAAGCTTAATGCTGAATATTTGGGCTACATATGCCTATCTTTCATAAATGTAGAGGTAGAAGGAGTAAGACAGTGCTTATTTACAGGCAACAGAGAAAAAAACAGGATTTTGTTTCCATCTGCCATTCAATATTATTAAATGAAACTAACTAACCTGGAACACACAAGCAAGCAGGAGCACACATGATCAATTGTCAAGTTATTTATATCACCCTTTCTGGAAATGTGATGGATTTCCTCCATTTTATGGAACCAAACAAAGCCTAGTTCACCAGCTGGTGATCCGGGATAGTCGGGGATAAATGCCTTGGGTGAAAGGACGAGAACAGATCCAAGCACCAAACAGAATAACAGAGTATCTTGTTTTTTTTATAGTTGCCCGTAGCCATGGAGATTGTGAAGCTCACTGCATAAGGCTTCCAGCAGCTTCAAGGACAGTAGCTACAGGGGATTCAGTGGTAACCTCTGAGCCAAGAAGTTGGTTATTAGTGCAGCCAGCTGTCTGAACTCCTACTGACTGGATCCCTCCCTCTCTCTGCCCCTTAAAAATTTCAAAAGGGCCTTAATACTCCAAGTAAAATTAAAAGTGTGAATACTTGTAGTACAGAAATACAAACTTAGGTAGGCTAAACTTTACAACTGACTCTCCTTCTCTTCTCTGACCTTATACGTGAAAATCAAGAATATACAAACTATATTTCTTATACAAGCCACACCATCTTCTGATAGAAGATTGGTTGTCATAGAAGTGTTTAGCAATCTATATCACCAATGGCTAGGATGGTAGGATTTATTATCACACTGATGCATTCAAAACCGTGCATTCAACTTTCAGTTTGGTGATAAGCATTGGCAAACTGAACTAGAGCTTAATATTGTTTTTCATCTAGTAAATAGCTATTTGAGTTCCCCCAGGAGTACTTCTCTATCTGTGTTTTCAAAGCTCATATGTCTTTTGGCTTCCTTCATGTCATGAAAAGTGTTTTCTCTGCTCATTTACAGACTGCTGTGCAAAAAGCAGCCTCTGGAAATGGCTGGTGTGCAGCATATCGTAGTCTACAAATCTGATAAAAAAAGCCAACATTAAGCCTTTTAACAGCTACAGGCAGCCCTGCCATTTGCATCTGCTCCTTGCAGAAACAATCTGATCCTCTTCAAATGGTGAAGTTAAATGTCTGCTGTGATGTTAATGGGCAGATATTTCCTATCACGTCTTTGGTTATCCTATCTGGGCACTCCCTGGCACCAGTATGTGAAATACCAGGAGTGCTGCACTGGTGAGTGCCCCCAGAAGGATCACTTGGCTGGAGGCACAGACGTGATGGGTAAGGGAAGGGTGTGCAGAAAGAAAAAAAATCATTCAAAGCTTCTTGTTCAGAGGGTCAAATAGGTTTGTGCTCCTGTTCAGGAAATGCACGATGGACTAGGCAAGCGTTGGCCTGCTTTTACTGTGTGAGAGCTGCAGGCAGCACAGACCATTGTGATGGAAGGCTGGGAGCTGCAAAAGC
This sequence comes from Promerops cafer, assembly GCA_013398275.1. Taxonomy (NCBI): domain Eukaryota; kingdom Metazoa; phylum Chordata; class Aves; order Passeriformes; family Nectariniidae; genus Promerops; species Promerops cafer. Next base: position 2,216,720 of record VZSE01013675.1, read on the forward strand.
ACCATTGCAGGAGCTCTATTTGCTGATCCTTCTGCCTGCTTCCCACCTTTAAGGATAGTTTGCACTTAAAAGCTTCAGGAGAGCTCTCACTGTTCAATTTGCTTCAGTATATGTGATAATTTACTTTCCCATCAAATATAACAGGGAATACACATATTTGTGCTAGCTATTTCTACCCACAATAATGTCTGTTTATTCATTACCCACTCTGCTATCTGTCTTTAATTAGTTCCTCAGCTGAATACTTCAAGCTGTGCTGTGCATGTCTGGAATATTTCTTGTTTTACTAATGAATTTAATTTCCTTGATCATAGCTCAGTCGCTATGAACTACTGACTCTTCATGTGTAAATAAGAGGGAGGAGATGTGGAGGGCCCCTGGCTTGCTTTTTGTGATAAGTGATGATGTTTACTTGCCTAAATCTCTTCAAGGGTGAGTACTACTAGGAAAGAGGGGATGAGTAACAAGGTGAAGAGAGAAATCTACAGCACAATCCAGCACTTCTCCAAAGATCTCATGGAAAAGGTCAAGTCTAATAATTCTTCCTACAATGCATATTTAATATAGTCTGCAGAATTCAGAATCCCTGGAGCCCAGAAAAATAAAATTTGCAGGTGCACTTTAGAAACATTTGAATATTATTCAAGAATAATTTTGGTTCTCACACACTGAACTCATAAAGGAAAAGAAATAGTATGGAAAATCATGGAATAATTTCCTTATTTTCATGTATGGTGCTATACAGAATAAGGCTGATATAAATTGAGTTTGATAGTCTTACATGTCATATTTTCTTTCAACATCAAATGTATTTTTTGGAGGCAGAACACTATCTTGTTTTGTCCTGGTAAGTTCCTACCCATTTATGCAATTTCCTATTAGCTAAGGATCTTTCTTGGTTTGGGGTTTTGCTCATGTATTTTTGGATGTGAATGGAGAGTACTTAATTACTTGGGCTAGTAATTACCTAGGGATTTTCAGGACAAGTTTTTGGAAGCGATTCTGGGAGAATTGATGGAGATAGGCAATGCAGCTCCTGATGTATATCCTTGGATCTCTGGTTTGTTAGGATGTCCACCAGCTTCTATGCCACTGAAGATCAGGGAGGAACTGAGGCAATTTTGTTGCCGTTTATATTCTCTTCCTCAGAACATGATAGATTTTTGATAGCTAGGCAGACAGAAACAAAAAAACACTGGTGTCTCAGCTGCTTGTCTATGTGGTTAGTAGCAGGTAAAGAGAGCCACATGTGGAAAGGCATCGTCCAGGTGTTGATTGTAATACTGCATCAGTACTAGATATCTGTTAGCAGGATTGTCCTGTAAAACCCAGGAGACACAAAGGCCTGACTTAACAGATCTTGACTCATTAAAACAGGCAGCCTGTGATCTCTGCCCTTTTCCTGGTTAACAAGGTATCATATATTCAACAAACATGTGAGGACTGAAGCATGTGAAGTATGAGGAGAGTCTGAGGGGACTGGGTTTGCTTATCCCCCATCCCCATTTCAGAAAATATTTTCATTACAATGTGAAATAAATTTATCAGTTAAGTGCTAAAAAGATAACTACAATAATGAAAGCCTACACATTTTTGTTATTTAGGTATTCCAACAGTTAATGGATGCAAGCAAAAAATCAACAAAACACTTTTCCTTTCGTGTTGCCATGGGAAATTGTTATTGAACTAATAACAATGACACAAATCTTGAATTTCCAGCTTCAGATGCTGGTATGCTATTTTCTCAAAAAATTGCCTATTGCTTTAAGCATCTTAATTTTATTTGCCTGTATCTTGCCCTACACTACTACAGATTCTCTGAGGCTGGGATAGCTGCAATGAACTGTATGATAATAACATTTTTATTTAATGACTGTCTGTCCTTATGGGATCCCAAAATTGCCTAATGATATTATGGAGAACAATCAGATTAGCCACCTGAAATACAGAGTGTGCACAGAGAATAGGGAAAAGCTCTCTCTACATCATGATATAGAGAGACAACTTCAGGATAAGGAGGGGTAAAGTGTCAGTTAATCACATTATGATTTAAGCAGGACTGAGGATACTTCAGGAATGTTTACTTTTATTTTACAGAAGTGATATCTCCAAAATCTCTATCTCAGCATAGGGAGTTATTTTGCATTTATAGAAAGGAAGGAAGGAGAGCCTCTCCCATGAATGAAATATTAAATTTAGTTTAGTTTCCTAGTAAGACCTTGTCATTTTTAGAAAATACTGAAGCTTTTGAGAGTTTTGAAGGCAATTGAAAGTTTCTTGAAGATGTTAATGAAATGTAACTACACTGAGCCAATTGGTTTGAAAATTTTACTCTGATTTGGACATTTTAAACAGGCATTTAGTTCCAAAGTTCGTTTATGATATATAGTTAATCAGTGATGAAAAAGGCTCTTTTGTAAAATGTTGAAAGTCAAAGTCACAATGATGTCCTTCCCTTGGTGAAAACTTGATAACCAACATGTTCTGTTTCAAATGACCTCTTATATTTTCAGAGTTTACATGGCAAGAATTTTGGAGGATTTGCTCTTCTTTTGGGATGGGAAATTAAAGTATTTCCTTGAAAAATCCCTTTTCTACATTTTTGGGAACATCTTAACTTTCCTGGAAGATATCCTGCCAGCTGCGGATGAAATTTACTTCTGCCTCAATCTCAAATACAAAGACACAAGAACAATAAACACACATAACAATAAATTCTTTTAAATTTAACCTTGTCATAGCTAATCTAAAAGAAATGATAATGGAAGTTACTTGAACACAGATACATGAACTATGTTTTGTGTGTAATAATTGGTTTACACTGATTTAGTTCCTCAGTTTTCAAAAGCAGATCTATTTGGACTGACAAGGCAAAAGTTTTTCATCAGCAGGAGTTCATGAAACCAAGGATAAATAAAAAAATATAGATACAGTGGGCATCTTGGAAACTGATTAGCTAAAGAATAGGCTGAAAAGAAACTTTTGAAACCATAAATCACTACTGCCTCTCTTTCCATAACTGCTTCTTTGAAAGTTGTTCTCATGAAAAATATTGCTCCTCTGAATTAGACCAAATCAGATGTGGACATGATTCCTCACAAATGAGAGTTGAAATACAGGCATATAAAAATGTCAGAATTTGCTGCTTAATATTGTAAAGTTGAAAGCTTCACGGTTCTGCAATCTTAGCTAATACCTTCGAAGGACAGATTACTGTAAATTCGTAACAGGAAATGGATAGAACTGCTCTGAATTGCTTCAATAACAAAAAGGATGCTATTTTGTAAGGTACAGGATTTCCCCATCATCTCCTTTTAATTCTATCTGAGCTGATTCAAAATTAAAGCCTTGACTAAAATGATCAGCCTTTTCACATTTCTTCTTCATTTGTCTTGAAGAACCAAGTTGGCACCTCACAAGAGGTGAGTTTTAAGCACAGAAAAGAGGAAGAATGAAGGGGAATTGCAACCTTTCCTCTGAACCTGCTCTGTAAATATCTAATTTATGGCACTTCACAGGTTGCAGCATTAATTTGGGACCCAGCATATTCGAACTCAGAAATTTAACAGTGGAACTTGTCCATAGCATTATCATTGGCAAAGGGAGTAAATAGGCAATACTTCATATTTCTCTTAGAGTTTTCTAGCCCTTTCTCTCCCACATTTGCAAGTTTTCCATAGAAGACAAAGGTCAGAAAAAAACGTTAAAAAATAGATCTGAGAAAAGAAATAGAGGTTAATTTTTAATATATGTATTCCACTTAAACTGTTACTACAGTCCCTTTTAACAGTTCAGACTTCTAATCACTTGACAAAAATGCACAACTTGGCAACCCTGTGTTAATCGGCAGTTCCTTTGGGAACTGCATCATAGTTCTACAGGAAAATCTAGACTGACCTGCTTCACTGAGAGAGAGAAGGATCTGTTAACATTCCTTCAAAAATTCTGGAAAGCATGTGTGTAATAATATATATACCCATATAATAGGACTTGATTATGGGAAGGTGTTGAACTGAAGCTGTCAAAATTCAGTCCTACAGTTAAAGGATGGCGTGAGGAGCCTGTGGGATGAGAAGTCATTACGAGTAGCAGCTGTGATTGTGGAATACATACCTGACCTTCCTTTTTATTCTATCATTGGATAGAAGAGGTTCAACTATTGTAAATGCTTGTATTTAGACATAATTGGAGTTAGCTTGGCTCCCTAGCACAGAGATCAACGAGCACCAAAGGTCTCCAACTTCTTCTTATTAGTTTTTCCATCTTGGTGATTGAACATTTTAAGTATTACTGGGGCACTTCGTGTTGTGTGTCAGATATTGGGTGCTGTGAGGTTATAAATGGCTATCCTCCATCCTGCTGCCAATCACTTATCTATGTCTAAATGAGACTGAATTTGCATAACTTACACATAGGGATGAATGACACTGACCTCACTCTACCTCACCTTCAATCATTCTCTGGCTTTTTCTGTTCTTTCTGCTCTTTAAATGTCATTCTGTGCTGCAGGAATGCACAGGCCAAAAGTATTAAAGTGAGAAAGAGTTCAACCTAAAAAAATAAATATAGATAATTCCATCCCTATTATATCCCATTTCTAAGAAAACTCGGGCTTATGGAGTGAAATTTAAAGGTGGCTGCAAATTTTTACATGTAATAGACAGGATTCCAGCAACTTCTCAATCCCCAGTTTAGTCACAGGTTTTCCTAATTCCTTCTGGCTTTATTGACATCTCCTTCTCATCACTTTGCTATACACTGTGGGAATTCTCTCATGATTTAATTCTTAGATTTTGTTTGTATCCTGCAAAATTGCTTTTCTTATTTTGCTACAGGTAAGAGGTAAGATAGTAATATACATTACAATCACAGAGATGGTAAAATGTTTGAAATTATAATTAAAGCATAACTTCAAGAGGATTTGAGTTTAATATGAACTGCTACTCTATGTCATCTATCAGACTAACGATACTTGCTTAGATTCCCTAGGAATCTAGAGACAATACTTTACATGAAATGCTTCAGATACTTCTTTTTTACATTAAAGAAGATAAAATTAACTGCAGTATAATCATAATGATGAGGAGAATTTGAATAAAAGTAGCTTTTAATTGCATTTGAATTCTGTATCTCTGAAACATAGAGCTCAAAACTTCTCTATGGAACTTCATCATTTTTTTCTTTTATGATTAGCTGGAGAATTGAACATGGGCATCGATTGTGATATGTTTTCATTACTTCAGCAAATATGAAAAAAGAGCAAAATTTATTAGTTCATTGATATTTGAATGAACTGTCTTCTGTAGTTTATACCAACATATACATTTAGGTAGAATTGAATGCATATGAGAATTAAAATTATTTGATAATAGGCAGGTCAATTCCTGTCCTAAGAGTTTGCTGTCAGATTTACATTTCATGATAAATCTGGGAAGGGTGGAGATGTAAATTGTAGAGTTGTGTTATTCTTTGTACCTACATTCACATATGTGTGAAACAGGTGTGACTTTCCTTTTCAAAGACAGTAGGGGATGCACAGGAAAAGTAACTACAGGAAGGTAAACAGAAAAGATGAACAGGTTGAAATGCATTTCCCATCAAAACAGATACTCAGAGCATACTGCCTTCATGACCTTAAGGAAAAGTCTCCAGCAATGTCAATTGCATTCATAATAAAAATACATACTGAATGACAGTGTAATCTATAATACTTTCATACACTACCAGGTACTAGGCAAAAGTGTCATAAATCTCACTCTTTTGAACAAAGCACCCAGGCTCTACTGGATCTTTGCAAAGCTGGAAAAGGATTGAGAAAAAAGGGTCTCTAACTGCATCAAGAGCCATTGCTTGTGGTTCAAATGATCTCTCCTTGGTATATTTTAATGGGAACAAGTCAACATTTTTCCTTTTTACCTTGGGTTACTGATGTTCATCTGGCACAAACTGGGAGATTGTATGGGACATTGTTTTTCTAATTTGCCAAAATTAAAGTGGATCTCACTGTTACTTTTTTCTCTTGCACTTTTTGCAGGCATCCTGTTGCTTCAGTCAGGCATAAAAAGACATGTCCAATAGGAAAATGGTTAAACTGTGTGTGATCTGTACGTTTTCCTGCTCTGTGAGATAAGTAGCTCTCATGGGTAGGATTTGCTTTCAGAAAGGAACAGAACAAAACCTGACAGTGAGTGGGATGCAATAGAGAATATTCATATATAACCTATGAGTCAATATGTTTCTAGGTTAAAACTGTGTCATTTTACAATGATTTATTCCATGGATACACACGTATCCAAAGTTTGAACTGAAAGGGAATTTTATGGCCATGTAATAAACCTCAGCACAGGTTGTGTACTGTAGAAACACTGAGAGCTTATAAATCATTAGTCACCAATTCCCCGTGGGTTTTGAGATGATATAAAAAAATAATCAAAAGAGAGCTTTATGTAGAAGGAGAATCTTATAGTCCTATGGAGACTAATTTGTCCCAAATATCTAGGCCAAAATATCTCCTGCTGTACAAATGCAAAGGAGTAGGAGAAAAGTGTCTAGAGTGATTAGCTAGGTTTAAGTATTATCAGAAAGAAAGGAAATATTTTTGGAACTTAAATAATTCCAACCATACATGTTTAAAAGCTGTTCACATTGCCTACCACTCCCTGTCCCCTAAACTCAAACACAATTCTAACTGATTTACAATTTCAGGGATATTAGGTCTTCTCATTTTGGTACTGTCCACGATGGATCATCCAAGGTAGAGCTTATCTTGCTGAAAACGTACATAACAGGAAGTTCTAAATGAAATTCAAAAGTTTTTCGTGTACAACATCAGGGAATCAATTTGAGTGTATTTATAGTGCTTCTGAGAACTGGTTCCAATTAAAAAGAATGACAAAGCTACCAGCCAGAATGCCAGCACTTGGAGCACTTGGCTGCTTAGGGAGGGTATGAGAACACATGTAAGAGAAGGACATACTTTATCCCATATCCACCTTTGAATTTCCTGGCATGTTTCACCATGACAGAGAAATGCCCTAAATTCATGTGACCAATGGAGATTTTCCATCTCCTATTTTCAAGACAGGCAAAGTTTTATTTACATGGCCAGAAACAGCCCATACGTGTATGAGATAACCAGCCACAGTCTAAGTTTTCCTGAGAGGTGAGAGAATGAAGAGTTCTATTAGAAATATTAAGACTCTGCAGGAGGACATTTAAGCACTGCTTCCTAGAGAAAATATTCCTGCATGAAGATGAAAATAAATTCTAGTTAAACTTCGCAATAAATTTAATTATGCATTATGAAATGGTTAAAGGTGAAGAGAAAGTGAAAGTCTTAAGAACGAGAAATGACAATATTTAAATTGGATGCTAAACAACTGCAAAAGAGAGGATTTTTTTACTTAAAAAGTTGCAGAAAATGACCTAGTGGGTCATTTTTTTCTCTTGGGTCTCTGAGGAAAGCAATTGCATATGAAGGATAACCACAGCAGTTTGATTAACTAAAGCATACATCCCTACCTGAATCTGAACAAAAGCCTGTAGTTTTGTCACCCTCAATGTAATCTACTGAAAAAACCAAATTAGTCTGAAATAGTACTTCTGGCAGTACTTGGTTGGCAGGCTGCTTTTATTGAAAGGACACTTTTCTTTCTCCTGTTTTGCTGGCAGCAATGGAAGAACTGTGGTAAGCAGTGACCACAATGTCTTGATGCTCTTTGGATGAATCTGTATTTCCCCTTGAATAGCATAATTTTCAATCCAGTGCAGCACATAAAGACATGCTGTGGTAATAGATGTGGAAATACAGCAGACAAATTTTCATGTGTACTGAAGGCACCTATAGGTACTGGTGAAAAAAATTTAAACTCTTAGATGGATCAAGTTTTGGTCTGTATTTTCCTTACTGAACGTATCACAATTTATTTGAAAATCATAAGAAATTAATAATAATAATATAAAAATGTATGTAGACATATCTAGTGATACAAGCAAAAAATAAAGGAAATGTAGAAAAATTGAGAGATTTTCACTGGTTTTCTAACCTTACTGGCAGAGAAGGAATTAAAAACTCAAAAGGGAATTGCCTATTTTTCAGATATGTAATGCCATCACACAAGCCTCCTGCAGAATCATTGTTTCAGGAGTTTCAAAAGACAAATTTTGGAATTTTCCTGAAAGCACTCTGGCTGGGTTTTGTTTTTTTGGTAGGGGGCATCACTAATGTTAATTTTAATTTGATACAGTGTTATCAATTCCATTAACCTGTAAGACAAGTCACTATATAACTGGAATGTTGTCTAAGATAGAGTAGGAGTAAATTGTTTCTACTTCCAGTTGAGGATTCAATCCCAGTTGAATCTTTCAATAACTCAAATACATTGTTTTTGTTTGGTGATTTTTTTTTTCTGGGATACTTTCCAGCTTACCTATGTATGTAACAGTAACAGCACTGCAGATCTGTCTGAGTCGACACACTGCATATCCTACTAGAGAATTGACCTTGGCCATAGCTTTAATGTGTAACTGGAAACTGCACTGTAAGGCTATGCTATTTTTTCCCCTGAAACTCAGGTGGTACCCTTGAAAAACAAGTTCAGCATGTTGAAAGAGTCCTCAATTTGCAATGTAATGAAAATGGATTTAGCACGCACATGAAACAGTTAATTTATTTTCATTACAAGTGACAGTTCTGAGTCACCAACCTGCACATGTGATGCATAAGAAGTACTTAAGGAATACAAACCCACACCTTACCAAGGATACCAGCCTCTAAGCAGTGACCCTGGAAGTGGCTGTCTGGTTTAGATAACTAAACAGTGGTTTCAACACAAACCCAGAGTCACAAAAAACGTGCATGGCCAGACCACTGTCTGAATAAATAAGCCAACTCTGCTGGAACATTCTAAAAGGAGTAAAGCCAGAAGTGATATTTATAAGCGAAAGACACAAAGCATCAGTAATGAAAGGAGAAATAAGGAGCCTTAATCAAAATCACTGAAAAAAAGAGCTCAAGGTATCTCTCCTCTGAGAACACACATGCAGGGACATATTCATACATGCTCAAACAAAATCAATGCACTGATGGAAGAACTGAGTTTTGATCTGTCCCTGAACTTCTGTTATCTGTCAAGGGGACATTTTTTGTCTGTCTCTGCAGGTTCCACAAGCACACTGCCGATACTGGTCTTCATGAAAACTTAGCTTAGAAAGAACCACAGTCAATGCTGCTGCTTCCTCCTCCACATTTTGAAGATTACAGATAATAGAAGTAATATACAAGAAAATGATTCATGGCTCAGAAATCAAAGTCTTGCTGGGAGGATAAAAACTGTACAGCAGAGGAGATGGAAAAAACATAAATCTGAGCTGTGTAAAAAACATCTCCCCTTTAAATTCTGTCTTTGCTATAGAGGAAATGGGACAAAAGGAAAATAGACTCAAGGAGAAAAGCAAATCTAGAGCAGAATAGTCAGTCTATTCCCCTCTGGGCTTATAAAGAGCAAATTCGAATCAAAATCCTTGGAAGTCCTTGGGAAAAGGATACTCTTAGCAGGTGGCAAATATAGAAGCTTTGTGAAAACCAGTATTTTCCTAAGGGGAATGAAAAAAATTCTTCAGAAGGTGCCAGAAGCCACAAAAGTAATTTTTGATTCAATGTGATTATTGACAAAATCTCTATAGCAATAACCCCACCATGGCAAGCTAAGTTCTTCAGTTTGGTTTCAAAAGAAATTACCAGATCTGTTTTTGAAGCCTTGATCTACCACCTTGGGCTGAGCTAAGACATAAAAACCCCCTCAGCACACTTGTGCTCTTCTCTAAAGGGAGAATGCCCCTTTGAATTTGTCTTGGTTTGAGAGGAAGGGAGTTTTTGGGGAAGTTTTAGTCAAACCAATCAGTGGTCAGATTTGAATATTGACACCTGGTGTGACCACTGAAGACATGAGTCGCCTCTGAGAACACATGGGGTTAAAAGCAGAGAATTCCCAAACTTCTCTCTCTTCTGCTCTGGCCGCAGGAGAGTGCACATCTCCTCTGCCTGGCCACAGGCTGGGTGTGGGAGGGGTAGCCATGAAGGCCCAGGCTGAGGTAGGCCGGAGCCCCGGAGAGAGAGAGGGTGGAAGGGAATGGAACCGGGCCAGCTCCTGCAGGACCGAGGGGTGGAGAGACACTGAGATGTCTTTTGTTTCCCCTCCTCAGAGGAAGAGAGCGAGCGAGCCTGTGCTGACAGAGGAGGCAGTGGGGGGGAAGATGCCCAGCATGTGGGAGTGCCACCAGTCCTCCTGGCTGGTGGTTTGAGAGAGAAGAGAGACAGTCTGGGACCTGAGATGTTAAGAAGAAGATGTGGAAAAGCTGAAGTGAGAGGAGATGATAGAGTGGCTTTTATTTTTAGCTGGACTTTTCTTGTATAGCCATAGACTGAACCAAGTTACCTGTAATACATGAGACTGCATTTAGGGGGATGCAATTGCTTGAGCCAAGAGAGTAACCTGCAGTAATGACATCATATAAAGGAGTAGAGTGAACAGAGGAAGATGAAGAGGGTGTGGTGGTGCCTCTGTCTTCAGGGAGAAGAAGAGCTCTGTTCTCAAGACCCTCGGCCCCAGGGGATGAGAAAATGGGGGGGACTGTTGTCCCAAAAATGAGACATGGTTGGTTTTTGGCACTTGGCAAAGCATCCTTGAAGAGCCCTGTGAGCAGTTTCGGTCCATGGACAGTGGTGAGAGCACTGTACATGGAAGGAGCATGTCACCATGGCAGATTTTCTCTGGGCAGTGCCATGTGTGACATGGAAACATGGGAAGTTTCAACCCTGTTTCGTGGGGAGGACTGTGGTACAAGAGAGACTCCTCTCTCCCCTGATGGACTGAGAATTGATTGTCTGAGTGGTGGTAACTTGATCAGGCTTCCAAGGTTTTGTCTCACTGTGGTTTAGTGGAAATTGGGTGGGAGGAGGAGGAATGTTTGGAAGGTTTTCATTCTGTTTCCTGTGTGTTTCTGTTATTTTAGTGTAGGTTAATACAGCTTTTTCCCTCTTTTTCTAGGCTTGAGCCTGCTCTGCTCTGTTTGTTCCTGGTCGCATCTCACAGCAGTTAGTTGAAGAAAATATATTTCCATGGGGGCACTGGCATTGGGCCAGGACAGCATTACAATGAAATAATATAAAGAGATGGACAAGGTCTTTCTATGACTGGTTGGCCAAGGTCAAATGCAGGGCAGCTGAGGAGTCCAGACCCTATTGCATACGTATTAGAAAAACTGTAATAGGTCTGTAAAGGGATTTTAATCAGTGTTTCAAAGTTAAATGAAGAATAAAACTTATTAATTTGTCATTCTATGGTGCCCTTTTTCTAGATCCTGCACAGAATAACTTTACTTCAGGGAAAACAAGAGTAGTTCCCTTAGCCAGTATTACTATGGAGACTAAGGACTGATTTTCTTTGTTTAAATTCCAGTTCTGCTAGGAGGATATTGAGAATGTGCTGATAAACTGCCATTCTGTAAGTACAACACTCATACAGCTGTGGTCAGGAAGGAAAGCTTTGCTTTAAGTCTGTGTAGAGTGGATATTGCTGAAAACCCTTGCTTGATCTTTGAATTATTGCAATACAGTGTCAAAAAACCCCACCAAATTAATCTCCTCTTTGTGCACCTGTTCTCCATGAAATTGGATAAGTTTGTTTCCCTGGTAGATCACCACTTAGAAAAATCATTAGGTATTAAGAAAGCATTCCTCAACACTAAAATGGCAAATAGGAAAGAGACATCCTGAATATTTAATCCAAGGTTCAAAACAGACCCCAGACCAGATTTATGAGATTTTGGCCACAGATTTTGTGACTAGATGAGTCCTCATCATTCTGATAGAATTCGGCAGCTTAAGCGGATCTTCAGAGGGGTAATTAAGGCCCTTTTTGCTGACTACTTTTCAGAATGCGAGTAGTGCTTTGTGAGGTGCAGCTAAATATGAAAAATACTTCTGGAACACAAAGATGTGTAATCATGCATAAACCAGTTTTCTGATCCTTATCTCCAACAATAGCCACTATTCAAGAGCAGCCTTAATCAGGTAATAAATCAGGCAAAAAGAAAAATGCAATCATCATTTGTAGGACCAAAATAAAACATATATTTCTGAAAGAAGAATATAGTTATTTTTGCAACAAGAAAAACAGTTATGATTCTGCAATCTACCTTGGTTTGTGTCAAAACAAATTGCACTGAGATGAATGATTTTCAGATTTACTTTGGTCAGTCAATAGTGTAGGAGCAGTTAATTGTTGTGGCTTCTGCTGATTAATGGATTCTTGAGAATTTGATGAGCATGGGAAGAAGTGAATTGTATGAAATGACAAATATCTTTGCTTTCTTTAATCCTCTTTGCCCTCAGATATTGAGCTTTCAGCTGTCTCTTTTTAAGGACTGCAAAGCCCATCTGTGGTACTCTTACTCCTGTACTCAGCCTCACATGTCACTGCCACTAGATGTTACACAGAGTTAGCTATGAAGTGTGTGGCAAATTATACTGTAATTCTGGTGGGAAAATATGACTTCATGCGCTTCAAAATATCACTGGACTATGGATTAATACAACACATGGTGTGGACAACTCTCAGGGCAAGACAAGTTGTCGTGGTATTGGCTGCAAAGACAATGAGAAATTCTTCTAAATAGGTAAATTTTTATTTGACTGGTTACGTTTTCCACCTTCCTTGCAAGCAAAACAAAAACCTGTATTTCTTAGACAGTCTTCATAACTATAACTGAATTTCATTTACACATGCAACTGATTTTAACTGAACACATGAACTGTGCTGTGATGACACTCAACATCTTCAGAACTATTAATGTTGGTTTTGATGCATGTAACACACACACACACATAAAAAAATCAATTGGTTTGTGGTTTGTTGTTGTTTTTAATCCTTTCCCAGAAATTTAGTACTTTGGATCTTTCTTCAAATTTAGAACAAAAGCACAGTTTAAAATTTTGGCATTTTCTCTGGAATGACCTTGTTTTCCACAAGGTGAAAAGGCAGCTGTTGTATACATTCAAGAAAGAATACAAAGGGGAATGCTTAGTAGATGCACTGGGAATATAAAACAAGAGCTTTGCAAAGGACTGGGGTCTATATTATCTCCTGTGAGAAAAATTATACCAGATTTTTGACAATAATATATGGTCATGGAAGGAAATTCAAATTTATTCATAGGCAAAGTTTTTCAAAAACTGTGAATCATATCTGCAAAGTTCATGGAGAAAATTAAATTAATCAGAATGGTAGGAATACACCCGTTCAGTTTCCCAAAAGGCTGTGTCACTCAGTCACACTCTAATAAAGGCTATTGCCTGCTCAGATGAGGTTTCATTTATACGAATATTTAGAAATGGCTCACATGTTAGAGACTGACATTTCTAGAAGCACTCAGAATCAGGATATGAGGAATACGGGTACAAGAAAAATAGTGTTTGTTATTTTTTGCCATCAGTTGTAAGAGCCTATTACAAAAAAGTTTATCAAATATAGCTGAGACACAAACAAACACAGACTGACCTCTGATTGGTCAAACATCATAAATAACAAGCAACAAATATATGATGTGAATATTTCTGCATCACCTCAGTCTTACAGGCTGAGTTATAGTACTCTTTACTGTGGATGGGTTCATTTATAGATCACAGAAATATTAGTTTTTTTAAATTACATCAGACAACCTTTCCTTACTGCACCTATTATAAGGGAACTGCCTTAAAACACAGAGGGCAAATAAAACATGTGTGTCAATTGCACAGAGTTTGGATTTTTGAAGTGTGATTTAGAAGGCCCTTAAACAGTTGCTCTGCCTTTGGTAGTGAATTTCACCTCCTGAAATATAAACCAGACTGAAACAAGACTACGATTTTCCTCTGTGCATTCCAATTTTGAGTGTGTGTACAGTGGAAATTTATACATGATACTGATTTACTCTATCACTAGATGATCAGATTGGAGGAGGTACACCTCTTATCATCACTCAGCCTGGAAACCAGAGACTACAACAAAAAGCTCCCAATGCGTTACATGGAAACATCTAGTCCTGATACAGTTAGCATCTGGTAACCATAAAAAACTTTATACACCTACAGCCAGAGATTACAGTGATGAGTTTTGCCATCATGCTACCATTTATATCCTATAAGCATAGTAATGATAATGACGCTGACAAGAGAGCCCACGAGAAGCACAGATGTTGAGAGATATTATTATGCAATCTGTATTACTGCTCATCTACATAAACTTAGTTGAATAACCCAAGTTGCCACATTTACCATAAAATAAAGAAGAATATTGCTATTTTAAATTAAAAGGTAAGCCATTATATGTGTATTTTCATAGACAAAATTTCTCAAATCACACCGTGCTTTCATAGCAAAAGGTCTTTTGAGCAGACAGCCATAAGTTCCCACGGGATGTCTCCAAAGTTAGCCCTTTCCAACTGAGTTTCTACCCAGGCGTAAGTGGAAGAAAAGCGGAGCACTTACGATCTCCTTGGCAGCGCACGGGACCCACGGACACCTTGGCTTCAGACCCAGGCCGGTCAAGGTCTCCAACCACCACCTGGCTGACCGGTAGGTGCTCTTTGTATGACAACATCCCACTGTCTTTCCTCCTGAATTATGGAGACACAAAAATAAAGCAATTGTGAAGCCTATGAAATTATATTCCTTGATCTAAGCACCAAAAGAATAGGTACGCAACAATTGCACGCAGCTCAAACCCCATTTTAGTTAGGAAAACCACAAAAAATTCAATTTATAGTCATGTCTTAAGCTCCTCATTCCAACTGTAGCAAGTAACCTAGTGCTTTTATCATGCTTAGACTAAATCACTGTGCACAGTTACAATATTTCTCCTTTATTATTTCAAGAGATGAACCCAACTGGCATTGGGTGTCCTTTCTTCCTAATAGAAAATGAAATAAGCAGTATTTAATGTGGTACTTTATCTCTCAGCTGGTTTGCCTCTGTGGGTTTTTTGGTTGCAATATTTTTTTTTGTAGGCTTGTATTTTTGGTTTTGTTTTGTTTGTGTTTTTATTTGTTTTTTTTATATAAACACACACATAAAAGGCTAAATTATTCACACAGGAAAAAATGCCCTATATATAGTGTTATGATTATGATTTTTGACAGAAAAGAAAGAAAGAAAGAGGAAACAATATAAATCCATCTATTTCTCTCTTTTCCCCCCTGTTTCTTTTTAGCTCTATCTTGCCATGTAATTGGGTATCTAAAGTAAGGAACTTTTTGATCTAAAAAAATCAATTCCTTTGTTCAAAAATATCACAGGATGAAGGATGAATTCAGTATCTAGAAAAGTTAACTGAACCACACAATATGACTGTAACTGAGAACTTGTAATGATTTCAGGAAAATGAAAGTCTTTTTCATCTCTAACTTGGATGACTCCAAGATTGTACTCATTATATTGCTAATAACTGGGCAGCACAGCAGGGATCTGCATGATCCTTGGTAATGTTCAGAGTCTTCCAGTAGGACGGTACTGTTTTCCTGTAGCATCTCCAGTCATCATCCTTATTTGGTCCCTCTGAAGAGATGGAAAACAAAATGTTCTTTTAAAAAGAAGCACAACTGAATTAGTTAAGAAAATAACCATCACATTTTCGAACAACAGTTCACCGGAACTAGTGTCTGTTCTCTGTGATGAAGAGAGTAATTAGAGATTTAATTACTAGAGTTTTTCAAATAGCAGGTGATTGTTTTACTTAATCTGTGTGTTCTTCCCCTTCAGAGAACTTTCTCCTTTGTGTTATGTGACTCTTCGTGTTGCTGAGATCATTAACCCTCTTTGGCTGGACACAGCTATGCCAGGTGCTCTGTCAGTGAGGTTGCCACAGGACATTGCTATAAAGGGAGGAAAATGGAGAGCAGGAACCCTGGCAGGCTACTCCTGCACATTGTACTGGCTTGTAGCATACTGCTTTCCATCCCCAGATCGCCATGCCCTTTACAAAGGCATCCTTTTCATCAATTTGGAGACAAGCAGTATAAGAAAAAAAAGATTAAAGAACTTTCCATTTAAGAAAGAAAAAAGTGAATAACAAAGACAGGTGTGTAGACCTAATCTTCGTCACTGTTAAAGACTGCATCCTTGGGACCCACTCCCTTCTAATAGAAGATAAATGTAGGTCATCACTACTCTTTCTGAGGTTTTCCTCTGAGACTGGTTTTCTCTGCTGATCTTTACTCTTTCAAAGAACACTTTAAAGTTGGACATATCTATTTAAAATAAAGAATTCTTCGAAGAGCAGTAAAAAGAAGACTATTGGCATCTTTTTTCTTTCTTTCCTCTTTCACAAAACCAGCTAATATTTCAGCTTCGAATAAGGATGTTAAAGGGCAACAGTTTTCCTATCACCAATAGCTTTCACTTTCTTTGAAGGAAATGAAAAAGAGCAGTACAATTTTCTCCCTCTTTACTGATCATTTTTTACTCATTTTAATATTTTATTTATGTACTTAGTAATATGGTCACTTTAAAGCCGTTGCCATGACAATAAAAGCTAAATGTTAGAGTTCTTTTCAGAAATAGCCTTATTTTCTGGTCGTCACTTACTTGTGTCATTATTGTAGCAAATGCATTTTCCCCCGCACTGAAACTTGAGGACTGGGAATGCTGAACTAAGACTTGAGAGAGGTGAATTGCCTTTTCACCAGCAGAACCTGGGTAGTTCTTTCCCTCTTAACAAAAATGGGATAATGATGTTTTTTGGCCCACACATGCGCCTATAAGACAGACTCAGAGACTGAGTGGCTGTCACGCTAACATACTTGTAGTTCCCCTGGACATACTAATCAGTGCTGACAAAATCAAAAAAGTTTTAAACCAAAGACTGATTATTATGCTTGACTCTGTACAACACACTTAGAAATAATCACAGCTCGAACACTCAATTCCTGCAAGTGATAATGCTTCTGACGGTATTTAAAGACTTTGCACATTAATAGGGTGGAGAAAGTCTCTGAAGTTTTTCCTCACCAAAGAAAATCCCCTCAAGAGAATAAAGATTGAATTCAGAGAGTGTCATATTCCTATTAATAGCCAAATGGGAGATGAATGAATCTGATCAAATCCTGTAATTATTACCAGGAGATATTGATGAAATCTCAGTGTAATTTTCTATTCCTAATTTCTTTTCCTATATATAACAGTCTGCTAAGTGCTTCAGGGTGCCTTTGAATGAAAGTAGCAGATATTAGTGTAAGATTTATCATTGTTTTGATTATGATCATCTACTTACTCTTTATAAGCATTCAGTAGTATGTAAAAAAGAAATGCCTTATATATGTATCAGCAAATGACATATTCAAAGTAATGATAAGATTCTGTATCATTATTAATTTGTATATATAATGATTTAATACAACCAGACTACTGCTACTGGAGTAATTTATTTCCTCTGATTTTGTTAGACATCACTTAATTATCAGCCCAGCCATACAAAGTAAAACAAACAAAGAATGTACTACAGGTAGGAATGGACTCGCTTTTAAAAGATATGGTTTCCTGACTTGAGGAACTGAAGTTATTTTGATAATACAAATAAAACACCTACTGGACTGAAAATGTAGTGTTAAGCACATATAATTTAGTGATTAGCAGCGGTTTGAAGAATGCAAACTCCAAAGTATGACAATTTCAAAGGTGTACAATTTTCCACCTCTCACAAGACCCAGGTTTTTACTATGTGAGCATCTCTGTATAAATCCCTGCATTTCCATAATCTATCTGAGGGAGGTATAAAGCAGTTTAGTCCAGTTAGGATCTGCAAACCAATGCATGTAAAAGCATTGTGAAGGGCAAAGACATAGTAAATACTGGTATTTTCTCTCATCCAAAAATATCTGGCAAGAATTTTATTTATATTAAAACTGCTAAGAGGAATGAATATTACAGGCAATTTAATGAACAATGCAACTTTGGCAGCAAATGTAATAATCTGGAAGTGAGTTACTTGGAAATAAGCAAGATCTAATTAACAGGATTAAAAACAGGGCAAACAAAAACTAGGATTAAAGCAAAACTAACTCATGAAAGGTTTTGATGAAAAGTTGCTAACTTTTTAATAGACATACTAGGCAGCACAAAAGCCATGCTTTTAGATTCACCCTATACCCAGGGCTCTGCCCTTTGGAATTATAAACTGCAAACCATATACTCTAGGACAAAAGTTTTTATTTCCACTGGATTTTGCTGTTCTCAGGGATTCTTCTGGCTCCTTTGTCCATTTCCCACGTGTCTTGTCACCTCAGATGCCCTTATATGTTAAGTTGGAGCTAATGACTCACCCTTGGTTTGTCTGACAAGGGGTATTATGGAAAATTTCTCATTACTGTACAGGGTCATAAAAACTGACAGAGGATCATAACTCAATTTAAGTTTTTTCAATACTCTGGCATAGGACAGGACAAGATCCTTGGAAATATGTGGTTCCTAAAGGCAAAAGAAGGAGGAACTCTTACAGTTAAGGCTGATCTTAAGGCAATTAAAGTTCTCTAGCATGCATAAAATATTTTTACTTTTGAGAGCACTCACCTCCTGAAAGTCTAAACAATTTGATGAAAGATCATCTAATCCCAGTACCCAAATTACTAACATAAAGCCATAGTTTGACTTCTGTTATTAAAGATAAATTATACCAAAGACATGAGGCTGATGGTACAGCATTCACAAGTAATCCTTGTTTAGAAATTACAAAAGATTGAATTGACTAGATTAAATTAATTAAAGGGGAGATACACTGAGAAATTGGTCAGAAATACGTCTCATTTAAAAAATCCATCAGGAAGGAGACTGAGAGAGTTGACACTGGTTCTACAGATTCTCTTGCCTGAAAGGACTCCTTGACTTTCCTTTCAAATACAAGTTTGTGAGAAACTGAATAACCACAGGGAAAGGTGAATAATAGAGAGAGCAAATGGGGCTCTGCTTTCTTTTGAACAATATGGAGCCAATTTCCAGTGAAAATCTGCCTTTTCTGGGTATTGCTCATATTCTTCTTCCAAAAGATCAGTTGAGACAGAGAGTTTCTTCAAGCAGAGCAGCTCCTCTTACAATCTTCATTTCTTTAGTTTTTTTTTTAAGAAATAAAGGAAATTTGTGGATTCTCTTCTTTTGAGGTTCAGCAACTCTTCTGACTTGACTTTTTTCTTATTTCTATACTGAGATATTTTAAGAATGAAATCTAGGAATTCTACCATGCTTTAATAGATCTTTGCATCTGTCAACAATTTAATCAATTTTATGCCAGAGTTTCAATTTTTTTTTAAGTAAGTCAGGGAACATATGTGGCATTCCTTTAGAAGAAATGCTAAATTGGGATGTCCCTTTCACCTTGGGTAATTACAGAGACAAGATTACTTGGGATTCAGCTGAAGCCAAGAAAAGAAACTTCTGTGAATGTAGAGCTGAAAATGGATGCTATGGGAATTTTTAAAGGAAAAATTGGCATTGGAAAGGGCAATACCTTTCTCAAATAATTTTTTTTGTGTTAGTTCAATCTCATTTGGCATTTTAAGATCAGTATTATTATTTGATCTCAAAGTATTTCAAAATTAGAAAATTATTTTAAAAAATAGTAGTTTATAAAAATAAAAATATCCCACAATTAACAGTGCCCGAAAAGTTTTCTAGTCATCCTAAAGTTTTAGATGCTTTGTTTTATGACAGAAATGAGAAAACTCTCCTCTGAACAGGTGTAATCAATTTAATGACAATAAAATAATGTCCCATTCAGCTACTTAACACGCCCCAGAAAGTTAAATGTCTGTCTTTGTATATCACTTTGACAAAGAGAAACCTACATTTATTCCATGATCCCCTCACAGATGCTGAACTTTCCCATGGAACAACAGGCTGCTGTAGCTCTGAGGAAGAAAATCGTGAAGAACTCTACTGAGTATTTCCACCTGTTTTAAAAATCACCTAATTTAAAACACCAAGAATTTTAATTACACTTTTGTGTATCTGAATGTATTACAGTGATGGTAAGATTTTACTGTGTGGACACTAGAAGCAGTTATCTAATGAAATGTATGTTTTTAATATCTGCACTACTGAATGTAATGTGGCAAGATCTATGCAGATAAATGATGAATTATTTGCTGCATCTATTCTACTGACTAGCCACAAGCCTTTGGAACACATCCTATCAAACTATCAGACCAAATGTACTTCTGGCAGGATTTTTAGGGCACAAGGATCTGTATTGGAAGAAATATTAAAAATCTCAGAACAGCAGCTCAGAGGCTTCATTTCTTGGAGTTCTTGACAACTTTGACAGTTTTATTTTGTATGACTGAAAGAGCTAAATAAAAATAATTGACTATGGCATGACAAAATAACAGATGGCTATAGTTAATGCTGACTTCACCCCCTATCTGCCAGTTGAGTTCTCTACAGTACTGAAGTGCATAACTTTGTGTTGAATTTGGTCCAGAAAACTGAAAGAAGTATGGTACTCACTGCATCCAGAAAATGTCAGTAAAACCCAATTGTATAAGCATCTACCACTACTCCTGCCCTTCCCCTGGCACTTCCTGCAGTGTTCATCCTCACGTGACATCTATGCATGTACCTCATACAAAACTGAAACCAACCAATGGCAGGCACATGGGGAATATAAGGATGCTGTGATTTAGCTCATGTCTTGAGTTGCTTGTATAGCTTTGACACCAAATATTTTGGGAAAAGGTTTATACTGATCACACCCTGGAATGAAGCGCTTGATTAGATAACCTCACAAAATCTCCACATACATGATAAGATTGACCAAAAAAGGACAATGAATCAAGTGAGGGGTCTGGAGCACAAGTCCAATGAGGAGCAGCTGAAGGAGCTGGGGTTGTTTAGCCTGGAGAAGAAGAGGCTCAGGAGAGACCTTATCACTCCCCACAACTACCTGAGAGGAGGCTGTAGAAAACTGGGGGTTGGCATCTTCTCCCAAGTTAAAAGGACAAAAGGAAATTACCTCCAGCTACATCAAAAGAGGCTTAGATTGGAAAAAAATCACAGGTTTGGATGACAGAAAATTTAAGTTACTTGCTAGACATCACATAGAAAAAAGCATACCAGCACCCCTCTTCTAAATAATTATCTAAGTAGCCAATAAAGAGACAGAATATAGGAGAAAAAGTAATGTCATGTATTATTAAAATTCCATGTTACTATTTGACTATTTATTTCCTTTCTGTAAAGGCCCCTACCACATCTGTACTGGTTTTTAAGAAAACTTAGGTATTTGAGCCTATTTTTCAGTAAGCTCTCTCTATTCTACCTGACCTCAAAGTTTAATTGTACCAACCACAATATCTTATTTTCTGTATCTATAATCAGCTCACATTCTTTAAATACTGTATTTCAAGGGTATTGCATATAATCTGTGTCCCCTCAGAAGTCCTCAGTTTCAGTCCTTAGAGGCAACTATCATATTGTACTTTAATTTTGTCTCCAGTCTCAGCCCCAGAAGATTGCTTCCCATTTTACTTTCATGAGTTTATGGAAGAAGGCAAATCCTCAGCAGTGATCCTTCTCTCAAAGTGGCACTTTCTCCATCAGAACAGATAGCCAGTCTTATTTAGCCTTTCTTACATAGCACACAACTTGTACATCTGTTAACTCTTTCCTCCTCACAAGGATTTCTTAACCTACTGCTGTTTGAAGCTGGAATCAGTGATCCTACAAATGATTATTTTTTCTTTCTGCTTACCTAATAAATAGACAGGTTGTTTCTAACTGAAAAATTATTAGTAAAAGTAATCTTATTAAATTTTTACTAAAAGAAAAATTATTACTAAAAGTAATCTAAAAATGAATTCTGCATCAGGATTGTGATTTTTTGATGTTGTTGTAATCATTTATTATATCTATGAAAGGTAGACCATTTGAATGATCCAGCAACTGGTGAGTAGATGGGGAATAAACTGCTATTTAAAACATGCCAGAGTCAAATGAAAGAAGAAATTTGTAACAACCGTCACTAAACAAACACCCTAACAAAATTAAACCTTAAAAGATTATCTACAAATTGTGCTATAAACACAATGAATGATGTTCCTGTGTCTACTGAGGAAGGAAAGTGGGGTCTATTATCATGAAAGCACTCTAGTTAGAAGAAAAATTAAATAACCTACTACAAAACATTTTAAATGTACACCCATTCATCAGAAATAATTATCTGAAACTGAATGCTCCAAGATATTCAAGCACATTTAAAGCAATGGTGCAGCAGAGAGGTAATTAACAGATGTCTTTATTCATTATGTAAACACTTTGCTATCAAGCACTTTGCTATCAAGCACAAAACTAGGATACTTTCCCTCTGCTAGTAAACACACACATATATCTCTTAGAATTGATTTAGTTTCAATTAGGTTCCTTTTTTAGTGCTTTTGCTAAAAAGATGGATGACTTCCGTTTGAAGGGATATGCAAATTTATCTGTAGGTTAATTTCTTCCTGACCTTTTTGTGTTTTTGTGATATCATTATGTCTTGTCTGTGTGTGTGTGTATATCTCCATACACAGTGGAGTAACTGAAGAAATGAGAAAAGATACTACACAAGGTACTTACTGAAGTTTTTTAAAAAATTGTAACTCCTGCAATGAGTACAACTCTGTCAGCTCCAGAGGCAGCTGGGTTTTGCAGGACTGTACAAAGAGATTCTCTCACTGCATTTACACAAAGCATTATGAGAAAACTGAGTGACAGAGATTAGGATTTGAGCCACATGGTATGCCACACTTTGTGCTAAATATTAGGCCAAATGCAGACGCCCTTGTTTAGAAAAATCTGTTTTGCTGCACTGACTGTAGAATGTCATGCATTTGTTTAGTGTTTTGTGGATCACAGTTATGCAGGATTAGTGACCTATTCATTAGCCAGATTGCTCCACTTTGTTGCTCTGGTGGGTTTCCATTATCCTTTCTGTTAGCCTTTGAGCTCAACTTTCCTTACATTACATATCACCACTTTTTTTTCTCAACAGAAGACTGGCACAAACTTAGCAGAACTCACCATTCATTTCCTAACACAATTCCATCTGAGCTCAGCCTGTCTTTCCTAGCACAATACTGGACGAACTCCCCCAAGATATTTGCTACCAAGTCTGCTGTGACAGCACCGACTGCGTGGACTGAAATGGCTCTGGGCTGCAGGTTTCTAACAATGTGTGACAATAGGGTCATGAACAAAGGAGGCTGATGATGAAGTGAGTGAGATTCCCCCTCCCTCTATCTCTAAGAATGGTGCTTTTCAGGACTCCAAGCAATTCTGGGCAGATTTCACAGGGAAGCTGACCCTGAAGCAATCAGGTTTTGCTCCTCTGGTATTTCAGACTGTGACATCTTTTCTCAGCATTAGGTGAAGACGGAAACTGAAATATAATACAACATAGGTTGAAAAGCCTAGGGCTCACAATATTCACAGAGGGTGCACTGAGAGCCTTGCCAATGTTGAGGTGCATTCCAATGGCTAGGTATGTTAATTTGCCAAATGTTGATGCATCTTTTCTTTTCTGACAGCTTAAATGTAGTTTACTGCAGATGCTTGTTGCTGTAAAACAAGCCTATGAGATAAACATTGCCTCATAGATGCAGGGATACCAAGAAGCCTATCACTTCTACCCATAGCAAAGACTATACATGCAATGCAAGAAAGACTGCAGTCACTGATGACAGCTCTCTGCTACTGCAGCAGCCACATCACCTAATCTGCAGAATCTGAACATGTCTGTACTAGTTTAATCCAAGAGGGACCTAATTATCTTTACAGCAGCTCCTGTGGTGCTATGTTTTGGATTTGTGACCAAACCAGTCCAACATAGGGAGTGATTTGTTATTGATCAGCAGTGCTTACAGGGTCAAGGCCTTTTCTGCTTCTCACATCATCTTGTGGAGGAGGAAGGTGAGATATTTGGAGTGATGGCATTTGTCTTCCCAAGCAGTCTTTACACATGATGGATGCCTGCTTTTCTGGGGATAGCTGAAGACCTGCTTGCCCATGCGAAGTGGTGAATGAATTCCTTACTTTGCTTTGCTTTAGCATGCAGCTTTTGCTTTATCTGATAAACTGTCTCTATCTCAATCCAAAAGAGTTTGGACTTTTCCAAATCTCCCCTTCATCCCAGTGAGGGGCTGTGAGCAAACTCCTGTGTGGAGCATAGCAGCCTGCTTAGGAAGAATTTTGTTCTTCCCCAATACTTTTACCTAAAAGCTATTCTAGAATGACATTCTTCATTGAAAATGTTACAAGGTGAATAGTACTTGCAGCATCCATTTATAGACCTGTTTTCCATGACTCTGTTAAATCTTTTCCTGAATCTGTGTCTGCTTGCACAGCCTCCTTTGGCAGTCAGTTCCAGGAGTTCACTAGTGTAAAGTAGTACATTTTCCCCATCTGTTTAAATCAGGTCTCATCCCAGATAGCAGGTTGGTACCAGCTTTTGCTGTCTTCGTGCTCTGCTCGTGTGCACTGCGTAACAGTGTTCTACTGCATGTGAACTTCCCTTCATTTCTTTTCCTTTGGCAAAAAACAAGATGTGGTTCCATGTGTATGTAACAATACTCCTGTTCCTTCTGAGCAAGGTATTCCACTGCTTCTAAGGGCACAAACCAGAAATAGGGTCAGCAAGGAAATTATGTTCACATTATCTAAAAAATCACCCAATCATGTAATGGTTGGGACGGGAAGGGACTTCCAGAGATCATCTAGTCTGACCCCCTTTCTAGCTTTCCAGAAAGGTGTGAGTTAATAGTTTTAAAAGATATTTTTTTTTTAAAAAAACACCCCATGTTTACAAACAACAATAATCTGCTTTAAGATTATAGAGGAGTCACTGATAACAAAGCAACAAAACTTAGAAGTTTGCCGATACATTCTTCAGCTGTATCAGTAGAATTAACACTGAATTTACATGGTTTTTACAAGAGCATAAGTAATTTGCAAGCATTAATATAGCAGAAGTGGAAACTGAAATTAGGTAAGAATCATGAGGATGTAGGTGTTATAAAGTTTTCAAAGTAAATCGCTAGAAGGTTCTCAAGAAAGTCGAATGAGTTACGAAAGTTAAGCAAAAGAAGGTTGAGTTGGTAGGCTAAAAAACCAAGCACACAATTGTCTTCATTGTACAACTAAATGAAAGATATAACTAGAGATATAGTCATCAGTATGTCCATTTCCCCCTACAAACTTGAACTATTTCAGTCACACATTATGTGCTCCATATAAAAAAATGTCTCAGTTAGAAGACAGAATCAGCATAAATATTGTATGTAGTAAAAGACAAGATTAGCGCATGCATTCAAAAAACACACAACTTATTTAGCAACTGAAGCTGAACTACTACTGTGATAATGAAAGCAAAAAGAAAATCATGTTTTGCCTACAAATTGGTTCCTCATAATATATATTTCATCATGTTTTGCAGATGGCAAGAGCAAAACTGACATTAAGTCAGAGAAGAAACAGACGCTGAATTTTACAAAGAACTGCAGCTTGTTCAGACTGCCTACCTGTGGAAAGTGGACCCACTCATAATCCACCACAAAAGCATTGAATTTGTCTAGGAAACAAAACCAGCTGCCAAAAAGAGAAGAAAGTGTTTCCAGATGCTATTCTTTTTCCTGTTTATTGAAGGGGTTTTTTGTTTAGTTGTTTTTTTTTTTTTTGGTGGGGTTGTTTTTTTTCTATTGTTTTGTTCCATCCGCTGATAGGCAAAGATATGTCAACAAATAAACATATTTTGAATCACAGAATTTTCTTAACTTGTCTTAGTATTTCTTTCAAAATACTGAAAATCTTAGGCCTGTATTTTACAAGGACTTTATAGCCAATCATAAGATCGTTGCATCATTTTGCAACTCAACGAAATCCCCAAATTTCAGGAAATACACATAAGCCAGATACAGCATACCACTCCACAAATATTAGTAGAAAATAACTGGAAGGTCCCAGTATTATCAAGCGTAACCCCTGCAAGCTCTGCAACTTGGCACTCCACTATTCAGCTTGGACAGCATATTGGGTACACTAGAGTTAAAAAGTTATTCCCTACCCATTTCCTATAAATGAAGGAAATAAAAATCTGAAGCATGCACTAGTAGTGTGCTGTAACTTTCAACGTCTTCACTTCAGACTTTTTCATCCTCTCTATAACTAGAATGCTCTTCCATGGCAATAGGAGAGAAAGTTGATTCTTCAAAAGGTTGTTAGAAATACCGGCTTTATTCAGCAACAGCTGATTTAAATCAAATGTTCCAGTCTTTGAAAGAGTGCCTGTCATCCTTACATCACCACATTACATCGTGCAATTACGTCGGTCAAACACTGGCACAGGTTCTCCAGAGGGATCCCAGGATGACCGTCCTTGGAGGTTTTCTGGGCTCAAACAGACACAGTCCTCATCCAGTTTGATTCCACCATCCCTGGGCAGCAGGTCAGACTACAAGAGCTCACGAGGCCACTTCCAGGCTGAATTACTCTGTGATCTGATGAGTGCGTGTATGTATAGATGAGTACAGTGCAAGACCTAAGCACCCTCAAAGAGTCTACAAAATTATTTGTCATTAGGAAAAGTATTTATTAAGCTTTTGCTGCCATGCTTGCTTTTCCTAAATGATTATCTCAGTTCTTTACCTTACAGTTAAGCAGGTCAATGTTTATCTTCATTCGAAACATCATTTTGCTTTTTTTCCACTTTCAGAACAGAAGATGACATTTTTTCCTGTTTATCACTTAGGTTTGTTCTGTTTCACAATCATCACATATAATTTAACAGTTAATAATAACAACAGTGATAATAATAAAGTAAGGTAATAATCAATATTTCTGAGTTTTCTGTTCACATTTGTCATCTTTTACCTGCTCTCTTGATTCAAGAGATTTCTATCAGCTGATGTTACCCATGTTGTTGGCTTTTCAAGGTCCTTAAAGGAACATATCAGTTTTCTGTTTATAATGTCAGGGATTAATAGTTTCTTTTTCTGGGTTTTGGACTTCTTTATTGAATGAAATGGCAGCAAAACATAAGGTCAGTTTTAAGAGTATGATTTGTAAGTGTACTGTGTAAATCAGAAATTTGGTTTTGATTCCTGAGTCTTATGAAATCCTTTAAACATTTCTAATACAATTTTGTTTCAGGAAAAAGTATCT
The DNA here is from genome assembly GCA_013398275.1 of Promerops cafer. Lineage (NCBI taxonomy): Eukaryota > Metazoa > Chordata > Aves > Passeriformes > Nectariniidae > Promerops > Promerops cafer. The sequence continues at coordinate 2,243,934 of VZSE01013675.1, forward strand.
TAGATTTGATATAAGATACTAGAATTAATTCTCTTTTCAAAAATGCTTTAACTGAATAGATGAACTCTTGACCAGTAAATGTTATTGTGACATTTTATGTTATATCCAGCAAATAACTGGTTTTAGACATGCGATTACATGTTTAGTGATAGCATTTTAAACATTTCTCTTTCATGGAAATAATAGCTACAAATCTGTTTATGCTTTTACATTGCCAAGAAAAAACTTTTGCATCATAGATATAGGTTTGTATATTTACCTATTTTTTCATCACCTTTTCTAACACTGCCAGCAGATTTTAGTTTATTAACTTTGTATTTGCCTGCTTGTTTGAAAAATTGGTTTTTCTTCCTTTTTATTTTGCTTTGTTTTCTCTTTAATAATTTATATAAATAAATATATATACTCAAATACTTCCTTAAAAGAAATTGTATAACTTAAACAACAACCTCAAGCCATAACTCAAAGAAGATTTTGTTTCCCTAATCTACATTTAATGAAATCCTGTAATCAAGTTACACTTGACCAAAAGTTGAGCAAAAGATAGTATTCGTGATAAAGGAATACACATAAGTAACTGTCCTGAGATACTGGTTTAGATAGAATCATTTCTTCCTAATAAACCACTTATTTTTCAGCAAAATATGAAAAAAAAAGCCATCTGATTTCCATCAGGAAGCTGGCTCATATAGACATACTTCTACTGTAAAGAATCCATGTAGCAATTTAATTTCGTTTTAAAGACTGTTGGAAAAAACTTGAGATAAAAATACAGCAAATTACCTTAGACTTGATTTACTAAGTCTCCACTGCACCCTCAGATAGCTCTTAGAAACTTTGCAGGGTCTCCAGGGACTGTAATTTATACTAATAATTTTCATAAGTATAGTATTCTGCATGTGAACAGGAAGCAAGGAAAAGAAAAACAGCTGAAGGAAGGGTGGGGGATGCAAAGAGACTTGCAGCTGGGACAAAATATCTAACCATAATTAATTACAGACAAGGAGCAATTTTGAATGCTTAGGGCAAACCAGAAGGGAAACATGAATGGTGACTAAGATAAACCCACACCTAGTCCATGACATTAAAACAATTTATAGAATTTAAGCTTTTTCTACAAGCCTAACTACAGATTAAAAAAAAAGCAGTCTCCCTTTTCTTTAGGTGTTAAAACCATTGCCTCTTTTTGCTCAATTTCCAGACTTTATGAACGGTTACTTGATTGCTTTGAGTGTTTTTCACAGACAGTGTAAGTCATCTTCCTCTTTAGGGTAAAAAAATGCCTTATGTATATAACAATCATTCCCAGGCAAACCCAATGCTACAGGTGAGCCTCGTCTATTTTTATTTTCTGTTTCTTTATCAGGTCTTTTGCAGTGGTAAGGATCTGCTGGGCAAAAAGAGAAAAAGACAAGAAACAATTCTTCCTTCAAATGCTGAGGTTTTGCAGCTACCTCAGTGATGAACTGACAGGATATTTTGATCAATTGCTCTGAAGACAATATTCCCATCAAGTCTGGGACCTGATACAAAAGAAATATCTTAATTAATTCCCCAAGACCCCCAGCTCTCCCCTCCATATGATTATTTCCATTCTTCCCCTTATATCTGTATATCTGTATATCTGTATATCTTTATATCTATCTGTATATCTGTATGTCTCTCCTGGTACACCAAAGAACAAACAGTGAAAACAGATATATCTTTTGTTTACACTGGAGGTTTAACTCCTTCAGCTTGATGGACTCCCTTGTGATTGTTTCAGATGAAATCTGACTGCTAATAGTAATAAAAGCTAATCATGTGCTGCATTCTTCATCTACCCTACAGCATAGGTTAGCATATACTTCAGATGTCTTTACATCTGACTGCACTGATTCAGAAAGAAAAAAGTTAGAAGAGTACTACAAATTAAGAAGAAAAGCACCCTCTTCAAGACTTAAGCAGCATCAGGTATGGAGTGAAATAGATTGGGCTGGTCAGCATTGGGGTGATTTCATCTTCATAGCATGGCACTGAGGGCTGAGTCATTAGTCTTTAAGTTAGCCCATAAATAAAAAGTGGAGGAGGAGAAAATTGGCAGCTGAAAGTTCTGCAGTGCACAATGCTCAATGTACTCTGCCCTTACCTGACAAGCTGTGACAGTAAGGTCATTTGCTTTAAAGCTAGGACTACAAGCTTTTCATTCAGATTAAAAAGTCTGCATCTTTCTGTGTAAAATGTAGGAGACATTTTTGTTCTTGCTCACTTGGTTTGTCACTACAATAATCATGACGTTTAATAACAAAAAGTATACAAATGTGCTGGGAATTATATTCTCATCATCTGCATGGTAGAGTTAAAAATCACATATCTGCCTTTTCACCTGCTAATTCATAACCCTCTCAGAAATTTCTTAAAATACCCTGAGAAAGACAGGACACTTTTAATAACAGCAAGAGTATGCCAAAGAATAATAATTACAGATACCTAATTCTGATAGTTTTTTTTCAGTGCCGCTGTTGAACGATTCTCTAACTTAAAAAGGATGGCACCTGGATGACACCATCTGTCTGTGACTAGCTGGAGCTGAAGACAAGAAAACCTGAACAGCAACACTCAGAAATGAGGTTGGCAGCAGGATGAACACTCACTTTTTGTCTCACAATGATTTACAGAGCAAATTAATAAACAAGGATAACATCTTGTCATCAGTCTCCCCTTTAAGTTCATTCACTACTGCTAGCACCGAGAAATGAATGAACTTGAAGTCAAATAGGAATCAACTTCATCCTTAGGAGGTTGTTAGAGCTTGACCATTTCCACATTTACAGCAAGGTAAAAGACTCTGCTCATGATGCATGAGGCAGTACAGAATCCTGTTTCCTCATTCTTAGTTTTGTATTGATTACAGGAAGAAAAATCATCGTAACTGCACAATAAATACACAGGACTGAATAAATAGCATTGAGCAAGAAAGGGGTATTTTAACAAAGAAAAGGCAGGGGGCCAAAGAGTTATTTCATGTCATATCAATGCCCACATTTGCCTGTGTTTTCAGATTTGGAGAAGGTTAAAACTTTGACCAGACCCACATGTCTGGTCACTGCCATGAGCCAGAAGTCTTAGGAAAAGTTTTCCTTACTCCCCATGAGAAGGATGATAGCTAAAGTCCAAATAGGATCAGCTTGCTATAAACAAGACCTGAATCAAGTCCTGAAGGTGAATAATACAGAAGAGAAGAGAGAGAAAACACAAGTAAAATTTGAAAATTTCATGATTCATTGAATCTTGAAACTCCTAAAACCCTCAATCTGTATCAGTTCAGGCAGGAACTGTCAGTTCCTGTGAGCTACATACCATGGCTGTTGTCAGGACTTGCATGCAACATCTTTAAAAAAAAAAGAGCAATCCGTGTGATCCTAGGTTTGTCTGGATCCTGGGCTCATTAGAAATACAACACAAGCATTAGGGGCAATTCCAGACAGCAAAGTCCTTCCAAGTCTACATAAAAGCAATAGCCTGAAAACTTACTGTGCAAGAGATGCTATGCCCTTCATCAGCCCTTGGATTAAATTTTAAATCACTCAAATCAGTCTTGTATACACATTTATGGCACTGAAATGCACAGCACTGAGGGAAAAAAACAGTCCTTTTGTGTTTGTAGACAGCCCTGTGTAACAAAATCCAGGATTTTGGCCAGAGTCCTCTGGTGGTACTAAGGCACAAGTAAAGGAGTTTGAAAGGTGCTACTCAGCACATTTGTAGCATGACCAAGTGTTACACTTCGAAATTTCCATCTCTCAAACTTTTAATCTGCTATTATCAGTAACAAAATCATTCAGCCTTTTCTTGTGGAAGAAATAAAAAAGAGGAATGCATACACAAAAACAAGGTATATATAGTTTTTATAAATAAAAACATATAACAGGTTGAAAAAATAAGAGGATGGAATTAATTTAAGGAAGATTTCACATTTTTCAGCATACAAACTCTGTATCAATATTGCACACCTGTTATATCTGATGATCTGAGAAACACAGGACAGACAGCAGTCTATTTAATACCCAGTCACTTGACCCTTTTCCCTACTTGAGTAGTTTTAATGGCCAAATTGTAACTAGGAGGAATGAACTTCATGGCTTCTGGCTATCTGCTTGTCTGTTGGTGGAAGTTCCAGCTCAAATCTATCACTCACATGGAAAAGAAGTACTACCAGCTATATTAAATCTAATATTTCCTAAGGTTTGAATGCTTGACTTTCTGTCTTTAGTGTCCCTCTCCATGCAAATTTTTATTCTGTGCCATTACATACTGTCAAAGTGCTAAATTTTTGACTTTTTTACCTATTTGGAAATATATAACATTAGGTGTCAAAGTCAATTTACAGTGGAACTCTGTGAGGTAACCCTAAAAAAACTAGAAAGCTTGTCTGGATTTGTAAGAGTACAAGAAAAACAATCATCGGAAGTAATGCAATTTGTCAGCTAATTTTCCCTGCCTTCATCAACAAAATTAATTAATTCCTTAAGCATAACTAAAAAATATGTTTTGATATTTCAACTTTTATTTGATTAGAAGATGCAATTACTGCATACAATTACTAATAGTGTTTTCTTATCTATCATTTCAAAGAATGCCTTTAAATTCTGCAAAAATGTTGAATGAAAGTTTTCAAAGTGCTGTGCCTAATTCTACAAAGTTTCCTAAATTTTTAGGAAACTGATGAATCATCTGATAAAGATGTGAAGTAAAACAGCAGCACACTACAAATCTTCTAATTTTCTGTTTATTTTGTTTTGTTTTCTTGTTAAATACAGGCCTCTGTATTTTAGAAAAAAAAGTCTGTTTTGCAAGTTTCTGTTTAAATATCAGGTTGCCATATATAAATGCTTGTTTTTTTATGCAATCTGTCTAGTTTTATTGGAAATATTTTGTTTGCATTTATATATACATATCTATCTCTATAGGATGTTTCTAGTCATGCGTGTTCCTCAATATTACTTTTATAGCCCTTCAAGTTCCTTTAAGTATATTCAAATTTGATCCCATTTACCTATTTAAGATTTCTCTACATAATGCTAGAAATAGTAATTAAAATAAAACAAAATATTGCCACATAGAGCCAGCGATAAGTTCTCAGTTTGGTTTTGGTTTTTGTTTTCCACACAGAATGTGTAGCCTAGACACTTCTGACCATGTAACACCTCTGTGGAAACTCCAGTTGCTGCATAGATGGGAAAGTAATAGAAAAAAAAATACAAATACATTGTTAGCACCTTCTAACAAAGGACAGGAAAATTCAGTGTGTTCTAACTATCCAGCTCTCTCTGCATCAGCCGCTCTGTTACTGAGGGCATACAAGGTTAAAGGACAGATGGATTTTCTAAAGTTCCCAAGGGAGTCAGCAGCTGAAATATTTATGATTTTGATGGTAATTATTAGATACTAAACTTAAGCCTTGATGTCTACCTATAACTCCAGGAGCCTTTAATATCCTGTTAAATCTGGCTACAAATGACCTACCTGTCATTTCCACAGCTCCAGGCCAGCATTTCAACATCCACCTATATTCCTGTCACTCAAACAACTCAGGTCATTCTGAGCTCTGTTTAGTCATCTTTTGCCATGATCTGAAACTTTCTTTTGAAACTCCCTTTGTAGGACAAGAGTTGTGAAGGGAAGAGGGATGCATCCTGCAGAGTGTTCTATAAAACACCTCACAAAAATAAAGCAATTTGACAGGCTCTGGAGAAAGAAACTTTAATTTCCAAACTGTGAGATTATAAATGAGGTTCCCTCCACTGATTTTCTCCATTTGTCCAAAGCACTTTTGTCTGCAAATTCTGCTTAAACCCTTTTGATCATCTTTTGGGCCACCAAATAGTTCTTGAAAGATTAGCAACCGCATCAGTAGTCAGCAGTGAAGCCCATGACTGACTTTGCAACCTGAAGTGCATTCACATCAGGAAGTGCTAAATGAAAAAGCTTCTTATGTCACCTTTTCTGAGTAAATCCTTCAACAGCATCATATTATAAGTCCTCTGAGTTACTGTGACTTCTCTGTAATAAAAAGCAAGAAGCCTGTGGTGTAGAAACTTTGGCCAATCTGAGTCTTAACTGACTCTAGGCTCAAATGAGAGTAGGAATCAAAATTTCTTTGCAGAGCTTTATATTTGCTATTTAATTAGTACAGTATAGTACACACAATAGTGTGCCTATCTCTACAATGCCAGTCATTTTTTAAAGGAACTGCCTAAATTGTAATAATAATTTTTTTATTCAAATAAGATTTTTTTTTTTCCAAAAGCCTTACATTTTATCTAAAATTAATCATTTGATTATAATTTTGTTTAACGGCAACCCAGAGGACTTTTTGCTACTCATAACAGCTACCTTTATTCTCTCAAGATTGAGGCAATCTGACTTAAATGTCAACCACACACATTTAAAAAAAATATCTTTATTAGCAAGCAAATCTAACCTTTCTTATACAATCTGATCCATTTAACTCTGAATTAATTTCATTTTGGACACAAATCATAGATAATTTGGGACTAAGGATCATTTTGGCAGGATTACTCTGGGTGAAGCTCTCCCATCTGTGTTTTTGTTACTTTATCATAACAAAAATGACTACTTAATACTTACATTGCAGCAATGACATGAGTTCTCTAAAGAATCAGGTTCTATTTTAGACTATGTGTGCAAATACACATAAATCTGAATTCCATATCTCATATTCCCTGCCAATATCTACCATTTGGCTTATTTACCATCCAGGCATGATAATCAACACATTAGGCATGTGCTAAATAGTTCTACAATTATTTTATTCAGATGGACAAAGTGTGATGCGAAATTTTGAAAATCATTAATAGAAAAACCATACAGATGTAAGGTTTACCAAGCCTATAGTATACACTAAGCCCTGGGAAAAGTTACATTGTAAGTGAGTCCATAATTAACACAGCTGGTTCTGTACTTACATAGAATTACTCACATACTTGTTTAAAAAAAAAAAAAGGCAAAAATCAAAAATTTTGGAAAAAAAAACATTTCAGGCTGCTTAAAGAGCTTTAATTAGTCCCCTGTTCCTACCACCATGATGCAATCCTTGACTAGTCCGTGATTATTATTTATTCTGGAGGATTTGAGCATTATTCAGTATAGCATGCAGACAATACTCATTTAGTATTTACTCACATTGCCTACTCTCCAAAATTTACTCTAATGCTTCAATATGTGGATACCATTTTATATCTAATGAGTTATTTCAAATCTTTCTATAAAGACCGCATTTTCTCATTGGATTTTTTATGGTGCTCATTAGTACAGCAGATGATTGCTTCATAAATCTACCTATCTTTGCAATACCTCCATGAGGGAGTATCTGGCATAATTTGAATCTACAGATTGGATGTTGAGGCTAAAAGATGTTAATGTTAAAAACACTCATACTTAGTGCTCCATCTGAGATGCTGACTTTTTTTGGTTTTTTTTTGTTTTTTTTTTTCTTTGAATGACTGCATTAGATGCATTCAGAGAGTGATGCCTTATTCGGGTTGCAGCTGTGAATGTTTGGTATTTTCACAAAGTGGACTTCTGGGTTTCCACCAGATAACAGAAAATTAGAATCAGACTAATGACTGTTCTATGAAGAAATGGTTTATGAAACTGAGGAAGAATCATGCAGAAATGTGGTTCCAGAGGCTGGGTTAGAATCCAGATCTCCAGGGAAGCATTCTCCTGCCTTTGCTATGAAGTCATTCACCAAACTCTAATTCCTTTCTTCATTTCTAACACAATTTCTAACTTCTACAATAAAAATAGTGGACAATATTCTACTTACACCACATCATTCTGATTCAGCCTGACCCATTCTTCAGTGGCTCCCCAATTTCCTTTAAAAATCTCTCTCCTTAATCTTGCTCTTCTTCTTCACCTTTCATTCTCACAATTTCTACAGTCTTCTTTTCCCATTTTACTTCCTTACCTTTTGTAATACAGCTATTGCTTTTGCTACTGCCTTCTCACCTCTGTATATTAAGCCTGCAACCACCTAAAAAAACCCAAAACAATTTTTCCAGCACTGCTTGGGCAGGAGCAGAACATCACTGTGGGCATACCGCAGCCAAATGCAGTGCTCCCAGCTGTGAACAAGATATGCAATTACTGCAAAAGTCCCACCTGAACTCTCAGACAGTTTGGCATTTACTCAGCCCTTCTCTTTTAGGGGATTGTAAATCCTTCTAAAATAAGTTGTTCTGGTGAGCTGTGGTGGCAAGCTGTGGCAAGCTGCTTTGATAATATATGAACTGAGACTTGTCTGCTCATCACAAACTCTTGCATATTCTGTGGTCCAAACCAGGAGCTGTTTTGCTGTCACCAGAATTGGGCACAGATTGGTGTTGGAGGCCCCAGTTGAATCCTGCCCCAATGATTGAAGTCATCAAGGTCTCCCTTCCTCTGGAGCTCCCTTGCTTTTTAGGTATTGATCACAGAATCACAGAATCACAGAAGCACTAGGTTGGAAGAGACCTCCAAGATCATCAAGTCCAACCCAACTCTAATACCTCAACTAAATGATGGCACCGAGTGCCACATCCAGTCTTTTCTTAAACACATCCAGGGATGGTGACTCCACCACCTCCCCAGGCAGACCATTCCAATACTTAATCACCCTTTCTGTAAAAAACTTTTTCCTAATATCCAGCCTATATTTCCCTTGGTGCAGCTTAAGACTGTGTCCTCTCATTCTGTCAGTTGCTGCCTGGAGAAAGAGACCAACCCCACCTGACTACAGCCACCTTTCAGGAAGTTGTTGAGACTGATAAAATCACCTTTGAGTCTCCTTTTCTCCAGGCTAAACAACCCCAGCTCCCTCAGTCATTCCTCACAGGGCTTGTGATGAACCTGGCTACATAAAATTCCTAACTAGGACTCCTCAAAATAACTCCCAAACCCAAAAGATATGACTATGGAAAAGACTAGATTCTGCCAGAAACAAGCTGAAAAAATGAATCTTGAACAAAATGTCCTTTAAGTCTGTATCATAGCTTTCATTTCTTCCTGTGATTTACACACACCACAGATTAAAATATAATATCCAGTGGTATAATTGCTTTGCATAAAATGTCCTGCAATGAATAGTAGTTGTCCTGAAAAAATTCTGATAGTTTTCTAAAGAAATATTGTATAAATGTATTCTTGGATGAAGTTCTGAGTAAACACTTGTAGATCTTTTATGATAATAAGCCTATTTTAGGTCTAAATCTAATAACCATATGAATCTGTTTATTAGTAGAATCCACATAATCTCAGTGTATATAGGGGGTGCAGAGGTTACAGAAAGATTATTGAGTGCTGCTTATTAAATTATCTGTGACTCTTGGGGAATCTTCAAGAAGAGATCAAAATCCAGTGCCATTTTCCTCATACATTTCCCTTGGTGTAAAAGAAAAAAGTCAACATATGGTACAGAGCCGTATTATTCATGGATATGCATCCAGAGCCTCAGGCAATGAAAACTGTAAGTGCTCCTAATTCTACCATTATTGTAATTATTATCACAATATCTTCCTTTTACTGTTACTGTTTTGACACAGAACCAAACCTACATCCCTCCTGCCACGTTGCTCTAGTGCCTATGACTGAGTTAGAGTCATCCGACTTTATATTCTTCATTCTGTCTATATAATTCTATTTCTGAAGTGTGGCAGCATGTGTGATTGCCCTGTCTCTAAAACTGACTCCTCTATAACTGCGGTGTTCTGTAGTTCATCCCACATCATAGCTAACAGCATACTATCTTAACAAGGTCAAAGCTTAGGGTGGCAATGTCTGTGGCAATATTTGATTTTCCTTATCCTAATCTACAATTTTTGCAGGGCCTGGAAGGTTTCCTTTATTACTCTATTTTTGTGCTTTTCCTACTTTATTCTTGCAGATCACACCAAACAGGGACCTGCTGCTATCTGGAGGGATCTTCATAAGCTGGAGAAGTGGGTTTACAGAAATATCATGAAGTTCAGCAGAACAGAAGAGTGTAAATCCTTGCATCTGGGGGAAACAACCCCATGCACCAGTATATGCTGGGAGCCACCCAGCCAGGCAGTAACTTGGCAGAAAAGACTCTGAGGGTTCCAGTGGACACCAAGGTGAATATGAGCCAGCAATGCGCACTTGAGGCCAAGCAGGCCAATGGTATCCTGGGGTGCATTAGGCAAAGTTTTGGAGGGAGGCCAGCCTTCTCCCCTGCTCAGTGCTAGTGAGGCCGCATTTGGAGTGTTGGGTCCAGTTCTGTGGTCCCCAGTACAGGAGAGAGATGGAATTACTGGATGGAGTCCAATGAAGGGCCACTAAGATGATAGAGGGACTGGGGCATCTCTCCTATGAAAAGAATCTGAGGCAGCTGGGGCTGTTCAGCCTGGAGAAGAAAAGGTTGAGAGGGGTGTAATCAATGTCTATAAATACCTAACGGGAGGGTGCAAAGCAAATGGAGTCAGATTCTTTCCAATGGTGCCCAGTCCCAGGACCAGAGACAATGCGCACAGGGAAGCTGCACAGTCCATCCTTGGATTTATTAAAAAAACTATCCAGACAAAGTATTGGGCAACAGTTTATAGGTGACCCTGCTTGAACAGATAGGTTTAACTAGAGGAGCTCTGAAGTCCCCTTCATCCACAGCTATTCTGTGATTCTGTGGTTCTGTGATTCTTCCTACTCTCTTTTGTTTTTTTTCTTTTTTAGTCTCTGACATACCACTACAGTTCTGTAGCTCTGCATTCATTAATGGCTGTAGAATTTTTCAATTAACCTCAAATGGTTTATGAGCCAGTATTGATTCAATTACCCACAGGTAGCTATTAATGGGAGAAATGTTCATAAAAGTATGGTTTCAATATGTCACTGAACATTGCATACCATGTAAAATATAATCCTGCCTGTAATGACAAAAGAGGCACAAATGATTAAGGCTCACAGACCAAGTGTTGTAAACCACAGAGAGGGTCTCACACAAAATGATGATGGGCTTTACGCAGTCTCTTCATGTTTATGGTGAATATCAGAGATGCAAGCTTATTTCTTTTTTCTGCCTTAATTAATTAAATTATCTCCTGCAAGGCCTGGTAGCTCCCTCTGAAATACAGAACCTTATTCCATAATATGCGTTGAGTCTAGTTCTCAACATATTTTTCTCATGAAAGATGGATAATGAGGGTTGGAGGCACTAGATGAGTGATTTCAATACATATCACTCACATTCAAATACAGAAGCAACAATCTAAAAAGGAGAAATTCTGGGGAAAAACCATGAAGTTGCAGGGATAAAATTAATTCTGTATTGCAGTATAACTGAATCTGATGGAGACAAAGTTGCATGGGTGGCCAAAATGCTGGTCTTTCCTATGAGGACTTGCCTTTGCAATTTTAGCATTCTTTTCTATAGCTCAGTGGGCTGGAAATCATAAATACAATCCTTATATTTAACAGTCACAGACACCATGAATAAAATGGAAACCAAGGCATGGGTCGATATGTTGCAGGAGGGATCACAAATATAATATTTTTGCCTTTGTTCTTTGGTAAGAAAGGAAATACAGAAAAAAAGATATATTCAAAGTCCTGGCAGCATTGTAAAAGTTAGGAGATTTGGTCATTCTCATCCTGCCTTCTTGTAAAGCACTCACCATTGCTTATAATCAGCATCACAGTTGCAGTAGTACTTGGGATCAGTACAGTTGCGTTCGATGCCGCAGGCACATTTTTGAATGCCAGGTCCTGATCCGCCCCAATAGTAGTGCTTCTCATTGGCTTTTCCAACCCACCAGGTATATGGATTCCCTTCTGCAAGGAATGAAAATGCAAGGTTATGATGCATCAAAGAGGTAGAGCTCTAGAATGCATTAACTGAGCTCAGATGTTTAATATGCAAATGCTACCAACACATAACCGGAGCCATCCCACATTGCTGGCAAACAAATGAATTCATTATTACTAAAGGTATTCAAAGGACCTTGCCAGGTAAACAGAACATATTTTCTTTTCTGTATTCACACAATTTATAATGACTGAAATTAATTATTTTTTTTATCTTATATGCTCTTTGTTTAGCTTTTTAATTGTACTCTGTATAATGAGAATATGTGGGCAGATTCCGTAATTTTTTTCAATTCATTTCAAACTCACATATTAAGCTATCAGATGGATTATTTCAATATTTGACCTTGAATGCTGCACAGGAAAATATGTTTATTTTCTCTTATTTATTTATTTATTTTCTAAACAACAACTTTTAATTGAAAATTATTCTGCTGTCACTGGAAAACAAACATGTTAATCATGCTCTCTCCAGCTGGTGCTAAACAAAGCATAAAGAGATATTCTCAAACTCCAAAAACACCTTAAGCATTTTAAAAAACATATGTATTTTTTTAATGTAATACTTTAGCAGAGGTGTTCTGAACTTTGATGTAATCATGTATCTTCATATTAGGTCTGCAACTGGATGTTTTCACATACTGTTTTGAGCTTATTTCCAATCCTTTTGGACTAACTAACACCTTATGTGTAAATAAATAAATGAATAAATACACCCCCTCCACTCTAATTTCCTATTTGAAAAAATGCCCTAACTGGAAAATTATTTTTTATTCCTCTGTTTCTGCAAGACACTCAAATATGAACTTAACTTCAAACAAAAAATAAATAACTTAATCAGTATCAATATATGTAATGATTTTTGACACTGAAAAATAATGATTGAGCTCAGCCTATAAACATGTTTTTTTAAAATGTCTCTTTTCCCTCATCTAATCTGATGCTGGCAATTTTATATTAAATGAAATTAATCTATGGAATTAATCTATGGAATTCACTGATTAATAAATTTTACCAGTAAAATCCTACATAACATATATTCTACTTCCATAATTTTTTGTTTGCACATCTCATACCTCCCCCCAAAACTGCAGACATAATCCTTAAAATAGCCATTTCACGATTAGATTTGATCATCTAGACCATAAAGCTACTTATTCCAGACAGAAGTTGAAAGTAATTCACACCAAACTCTCAAGAAAATTAAATTCCGGAGATGAAGAGATCAACCAAAAATCTACACATGTCTAAAGAGTACAAAACCCTGAAAATGCTCAGCTCTCTGAAAACAGTTTTTTCAATGTATTTGTGTTGTTAACATCATATAAGATAACAAAAATACAGTAATGTGAAGAGCTCATGGTGGCCAAAGGTTTTTATTAGTTGTTGCTGTGCTGCACTGTATGGCCATTCAGCTCTAGTGCTAACGCAATGGGTGTGGTAATAGCATGACTTTATTCTAGACTCTGAATTGGTCATTTTAGCTTCTGTGACTCAATTATCACAGAATTCAGTGCTGCAAGTTAGAAGAATGTGCCACGCGAATGCTGCAGCAGCATTCCCAACCTGCAATGCAATTTAGCAATTCTGAGAGTACTTAGCCCTTGATTACAAAAGATTATTTAAAAAGCATTTAAGGGTATATTTCCACAGAGAGTGACAGAATTGCTTTTATTAATACAGGATCCAACTACAGAATTAATGATATCTGAAACTCCCATTTTATGTTTTTTTTTAATCTCATCTTTGAAGTTAGTTTTTATGCTGTGGCACCAATGCTGCTGTTTTGACTGTTACTCAAAATTCTCTTTGTTTACATCCTTTCTGTCAAGCGAAGGATTGCATGATTCAGTCAGCAAGTAATTTACTGGGAAGCAAGACTGCTAATTAAAGCAATAGGAGAAAAAAAAACTACTTAGAATTGTCAAAAAGCAGATCAAAAATTCAGAAACAGGTAGAATGATTAAAGCAGATGAAAGTGATGGCAGAATTACAGACTACAGTGATGGCTGTCATGGACCACTGTGACAGACACAAATGGGGCATGTTTGAACTCATTTAAATGACAACTGATGTACAGTTTTAAACCATGAGCGTGTTCTAGCATACACAGAGCTGTTTTCCACATCTACTGTTTTTAGTGTGTTTAGTGTGTTTATATACACTGGCTAGGCCCCATTTGGACCCATGCTTCTTCATTCTGAAGAAAAGACCTACCCACAGGCTTAGCAACCCACAGGCTAAGCAAACTTAGGAAGAGACTAATGTGCATGTTTAAAATTTCCAGAAAGGTCAAGAAAGTAATATATGATTTTAAAGGTTTTGCACTGAGCACATATTCTGCTAGACATCCCCCACAACCAATAATCACAGCACTGCCTTGTGAACACCACCCAAGACTTCCATTGCCTGGCATATTGTGCTAAGGCTTTTAACAGAGGAGGTCTTGGTAGACAGCTCTCATTAGCTGGCATCCATGCAGTGGGACATAACCCCAGGCACAGGCATAAGATGAGCCTCACACCAGGTTGTTCTGCACCACCGTGGCCATACAAGAGGTTCTGGAGCTCCTTTACACTCTATGGTTAATTAAAGGTGTGGGGACACAGTTACATCCCATCTGTTCTGTCAGTCAAATCAAATGAGAACAGCCCTTTTCAGTCTTCCTGCTTTGTGTCAGCTAAGGAAAAGATGAGCAGTGTTTTGTCTAAAGTTCATATGCTTCAAACTGGGAATGCTATGCAGTTATGCTGCAGACACTGCTATGACTGAGCATAACAAAGAGTAAAACCCTGCAAATGGAGAGATGAAAAAAACAATAGAAAAGAAAGGCTAGAAGGGAGAAGGATGTATCATGCAGGAAAAAATTTAGAAATAGGATCATTGTTCCCCTCTTATACTTCACTCTCTTTTATACCTCTATAGTCTCAGGAACCCTTTGCTTTTTTTTTCTGCTTTAGAAGGTTTTGGAAAAGGCTAATCCAAGTAGAAGGAGCAGTGCAGTCTAGTGTGAAGAATGATCATTAATGGATGTAATTTTAAGTATCAGACTATTTTATCAAAAATTATTATTTTGCTAAACTATCAAAAGTGTTGGCCTTATGGAATTAAGAGTAAATAAATTCAGTTTAGGGACAAAAAGTAGTTTCTGAATGTATTGCAAAGAGAACTAATACAAGAAGATTTTTCTTCTGGTTTTTTAAACTACCTTTTCTTACCTTACATATAAATTTTGAGTCATGGGAAGCTTTTTAGTTGTTGTCATTGACTGAGTGCTTTTTCCCCCCCCACGATTGTCTGTTTGTAGACAAATAGCATAATGAGAAGATGGAGGATGAAAGAGACTCTCTCCTGCCAAGTGATTTTGATTAGAATAAAACCTTGATGCAGAACTGTTTTTTGGGTACAAACCAGCTCTCTTTCGAGGGATGCTGTGGGAAGTGTTGAAGTTTGTGCATACTGAGTTATGACCAGGATGTCTTTCCACGTCTGTTCTTGAAGAGGAGCCCCTTGCAAGTGTTTGTGTGCTCAGCACTCAGTGACTTAGCGGAAAAATAATGATATTATCAGAGTAAGGTGTGGATACCAAGCAAATGGATAAAGAGATCCAATTTTTAAGAGATCCTGTAACCTCACAGAAAAGAACAGTTTTCTAAGGACAATATGATTTTTTTGGGGCATGCAGACATATGAGCATGGCTATAACATCAGACTCAAATCATATTTGTAGTGATTTGAATCTCTCTCTCTCTCTCTCTCTCACACACACACACACACACACACACACACACACACACGCCTTTAACATGTAAATACAGGTAATACATTTAACAGTGGTTGTAATGCCTTTACAGGGCTGGACTTTGGTTAAAATTATTGCAAAATTTGGGTTCTTATTTAAATCCCTGAGAAATATTAGGCCAGATTTGCAGTTATTAGATCAAAGTATGTAAAAAATCTGGTCATCATGTTTTCTATCAAGTTCTCATGTACAGAAAATTCAAGAAAAAGTAAAGATTAAGGAAACTTTTCTGTATTCTCAGAGATCACTTATTTGTATTCTCACAGAGTGTCATAAAAAAGTGATACGTTTTTCATCTCATAAATGTATCTTTGTGTGAACCATTTCATTTAATATAAAACCATACCCAACAAAAGTTAATGTAGTATGAACAGAACACTTAATAGTCAATAATATATTTATTTCTAATATAGCTGAACAGTCTCAAAATGTATAACTTTTTAAAGTGCACTTTAGCTGAAGCCTCAAAATGTACAACTTTTGAAAGTACACTTTATATTCTACTGAGCATTTAATATAAACAATTGGTTTTATTATTTTTAAATGCAACTGATTAATTAATATGCTGCTACTTTCAACATTTTAGGGCACTTATTTCTAGGTGTTCAGTATTACTAACTGAAGCAGCAATACTGAGAGAACTCAGGGAACTAAATTAAGTGGACTGATGCTCCATGGCACTCTGCATTCAGAGGACTCCATTCAAAATACAGCCCTCAGAATGCTGATGACTGTATTTATTTGTAAAATACCTGAAGAAGCTAAATACATCCCTTCCATTTGCTCTGGAAATTTCCCTGACCTCTATATTGTCCTTAAAACCAGGGAAAATGGTTAAAAACAAAGGCTGGGAATTCTTTCAAATGGAAATCAATGGCTCAGAACCTCTGAAAAATAAGACTGGTGAAAATTACTTATTGGGGACCCTGTCTAACTTTAACAACTACACTAGCTATTCCCTGGAAGCAATTAGGTGTTCATTTACAGGACTGGATAGCTTTGAATGGAACTTTTAAATGTTTTATTTTAAATGGGTCCTTTCCAGTTTCCATTAGTATTACAGATCCCCATTAAATACTAAGGAATGTCAACAACAATTACAGTACTTGTATGATTGTTATTATTGTTCAGTCTTTTACTTCTTTTTTAATGGAACAGCTTGAATTAATTACCCAGTCATTGTTATTGGCAGAATAGACCCAAAGACATTTTTCAGAAACATACTGCAATTTTGGACACCTGAATTAATCATAGGTAGAAATGAAAGCTATTTCCCAGGGTTATATATGATGATGAAATTAAAGACAAAACTTTAAAAAAAAAATCAATTTGCACATGTGGAAAGCTGTGTATAATTCTTCAATTTTTGAATAAAATACTTTCTTTAAACATCCATTTTGCATTCAGCTACACTATAACATCCAGTACATTTAGCCTCACACAAGGTCAACTTGATTTAAGGTCATGGTTCATTAACACCTGTGTAGGAATTCTATCTGCTATTGCAGTGAAGAAACAGACACTGAAAGAATAATTTTGTCAGCATTTGAAAAGTTCAGCATGCTAATATGGTTCTGCGTTTCACAGCTTTCACCTTGCTTCTTATTGCCAGCTTTTTTCTTCATGCCATCAGCACTATCTATTCCACTCAGGTCAAGTCTTCTTAATGAACATTGTGAGCCATTTATCTGAGCTTTTGAAGACTTAGTAGTTTGAAAAAATAATCAAAAGTAGTTTAATGTCACTCACACATCAAGTACATCCACCTGTTCCACTTCAGGATTCTTAAAGTCAATGGTGTCAGATCTGGGCAGGCTTTGTGGCCTAGTTTATTTTGTGCTGATTTGATTTTTCCTCATCTTTACTATTATGTGCATGCTTAGGACAAACATGAAGCTGAGTAGACACTTTGCAGGTTTGCTGCCCCTGTCTCCTGTCTTGGGAAATGCCCACCTGGACTGAAAAACCAGCAGCTGAGGAGCTTCTTGGCAAGAGTGGATGCTGCCAACTGAAGATGCTAAACTGTGAGAGATTCTGCTCCTGCTTGCAACTCAGGCAGATTATGAGCAAGTTCTGTCAGTGCCAGTGATCACCCAGAGGGCTGAATTATTTCAAACTGAGAAAACAGAACTCACAGAAGAGTCTGGCAGGTCACACTTCCACATTTCAATGGCAGTACTTGTGTAGAAACTGACTTTGAGTGAACCTTCTAAAATATAAAGAGAGTTCTTCCATATGTGGTTATATTGAGATTATTTTTTAATTAATATTTTATTGATTTTCCATTTCTTCCAGTAACACTTCTTGCTCACCAATGTGCTGCACAACATACACACATGAATTTAATATGACAATTGTAAGCAAAGTCAATTCTTATGCTGTTACTCTCATTTTGTAAACTGATAAATTATTTTTCTTTGCAACCAATTGGGAAAAATATAAGGAGCGCTTACTATTTGTGAATAGATTTTGCATCAGTGGTCACCATTCTAATGACTAAGACTTGAGATTAGTCAAACCCTCATGGCAACAAGAATGAGGCATTTGAACACACTGTAAACTTGGGGGAGAAAACAGACATTCAAAAACCTACCAAAAGGAAAAGAAACTAAAAGTACTCTTGGCCACTTCAGAAAACTCGGAACATCTAATTTATAGCTACTTGCACATTTACTGGAAATATAACTTGAAACTTTGAGGTTGCTATTTATGACCATTTTCATTTTGTAGGCACTCACATCTGACTTCTTTTTTCACAGTGCTAGTAGCAAATGATTTTTTTTGTCTTTTACTAAGACTAGCCTCAAACACTTGTTTTCTTTATAAGCTCACTAAAATGGTTGGTCTATTTGACAGTACTATTTATTTGCAAAGACTGTTTAAACTGCTTGAAAAGATAAGATTTAAAGGCAGCCCAGAAAGAGAACTCTGAAACATGTCTTGCTTGTTAATGTAAGAATTGATGTGATGTCTGAATTCATGGCCAAAGCATTTTAATGCAACAGTCCTTAGAAAGAAATTTTTGGTTTTTGGTTCCTTTGTAAGATATTCAGAATTATGCCATACCTCAAAGGTAATCTATGAAAGGGAAATGTTCTTAAGATTTTAATAGAAAATGAAAATAAATATTGGAAAATACTTGTGAACAGCATACAAAATGTCAGTGAATGTGAATACAACACTTAAGAATTTTCTTAAGAACACGTTAAGAATTAATTGCTGTCTCCTTTTCCTCTACAGCCATAAAGTAATGCATTTTAAAGTGGAGGTAGAGAAAATCTTCTCCATAACCCAAACTAAAAGAAATTCCATTCAGTATCAGGAACTAAAATTAGACATTCAGATATCCCACCAGGAACTCTGGCTTTCCCACTTATCCTAGAAGAGAAGACGCAGGCAATCAGTCCTCACTGTACCTCTTAGGCTTCAATTATGTTTTGGTGCATATACAGTGCCAAACTGAGAAAAACCCAAATTTTCTCATCTATATCCAGTAAATACAGAAAAGGAAACCTATTCAAGTGCCTGAGAAACACAATTACTACCTTAATGAGACCATGCCTCAGGCTGATGGTCATTGTCGTGTTCTTCAGTTAATCAAAGTATTCTCACGTGCTTGTATATTTGCCTGTTAATTTTTCAGAGAACTTATTTCATACATGCATATATCAATCTCAAAATATAAAGCAGCAAATACAGTATCTTTTCCCAGATAACAGATATTTAGCTAAAGCATCTTTTCAGCAAGGCTATAGGGGTACTCCTTTTTATTGAGTCTGTATTTTTGTTCTAGTATAACTCCTTCTAAAATGTTAGTGCCTGAATCCACAAATATGTAGGCAAGATAACTTTTCTTTCAGAATTAGCAACCTATAAAAAAGATCAGAAGGGAGAACTGTCATATTGATGTCCAATGGCATCTTATGAAAAAGCTGTCTGACAGCTTTATTTTGCCATTGGAGAGATTTACTCCTTGCTCCAGCTCATGAAAAACTAGTACAGTACAAATGATTTTTTCCCTTGTCAAAACTCATATTCCAAGCTGTAGCACTACTAACCAAGCCTGACTTGTTATTTTTCTTGGAATGGAGTCTCAGTGGTGAGATTTAGCTGGGGAAAGCAGCTGTCAGATGTCCTTGTATGCTACTATTTGCTGAGACTTAGAGTGAATTCATTACAAAATCACTACAGTCCCTGCTATCCTTAACAGCATGGTGTGCCAAACGTGCTACTGTTGCAATTAATTGTGTACTGTAAATTCACTGGATCATTGAAGGCCTAAGAATAAATGTCTTAGCTTGAGTTAGTGCTAAGGGGAAAAGCAAGTACTTTCAAAAAACGAAGTGTCATTTGTGGAATAAAAAGAACACTTACAGACATAAATACTCAATAAAAAACAGTTAATTATAATTTTCACTATGTGTTCTGAAAGAATGGGCTTATGGCACTTTGTGAGGAGGCCATACAGCAGAACCACAGTTAGAAGGTGTAACTGCATCTGGAATAGACTTTTCACATCTGGGACTACCCGAGCTAGAACAGGTGCCAGAACCATCAGAGCTGGGAAAGTCCCACGACAAACTTATAACTCACCCTGGGGTCTGCCCAGCCAGGTGGTGGCAGAATGCACATGTCCATGTCATGGTCTTGCGAAGAACATACTAACAATAAGTCAGAGGATTCCATGATTTTGCTGTGTCTTTTTATGATCAGCTGATAAACTTATCTCTACCCAAACCTGATGGATGGGTAAGCAGCATACACACATACATGCAGCCATTAGCATTGAAATTCTGCAGGTTAATACAGTTAAAAAGCCTGGTTTATTTACCTTCTTAAAAAGGACATAAAAAAGCCTAGGAACTCACCAATGATATTTCAACAGTGAGGGGATGCCTTTTGAAGTTTTCTGTAGCCACAGTCTCATTTTATGGCAGAGTCCCATTGGAAGACTTCAGAAATTGTGATTATTAGCACAAAAATGGCTACTCTTGTAAGTAGTATGCTTTATAGGGAGTGTAAAATCAAACTGAAATGATTTGATCAGGCTGAGAGCAAAAAGAGGATCATTTAAGGTGGCGTTCTATACATTATGTGGCAACAGGGCAAAAGAAAAAATAAGTTCTGTAAAATGTTATGTCAGTAATAGTGATATCACAGAATTATATTCATGATCTTCTTTTTAGATTAATTCTCTTGCTGTGAATATATAATGAAGACAATCCCAACATTCCTTAAATAAGCTTAAAATAACTAAATAATTCTTGGGATCTTGCCTCACACACCCACATAGGAGTGCCTACCTATACAGAGAAGAAAACGGGTAACATTCTTATGTGCACCTACATCATCCAGCCCAGAATATCTTGCTGCTCCATTTTATCTGATTTGCAGTAATAACAGCCTACATGGAACTAAATATGACAACTCCCTAAGAGCCAATGCCATCATTTTACTAACAAATGAACTAAAACTAACAAGATCCCAAGGTAAATTAAACTACAATCAACGTGAGCAGAACTGATGCAAGCATTTTCTCCAAATGGTCTTTCCTTGGAGGTCCCATACCTCTTGCAAGTATTTCTCCTTTTGAAATGTTGCTCCTTGCCCCCAAGCAGTAGTTTAAGTTGAAAGAAAAAAGCCATTATAAGAGACAGAAGGACTTCAGGCTTCTCTCCATCCATGTGAACTTAATATCTGGCACTTCATACAGAACGTGGACTGTGGCACTGCTGGAAATTGGTTTTGGGAAGCACAAGGGTTTTCTTTTATTGATGAGACTGCTGCAGCTGCTGCTGCTGCTGCTGCTGCTGCTGCTGCTCCTGTTGATTTTCTTTCCCCACTGACCCTTGAGGAACCTCAGAACATTCAGCTTTACTTCTGTTTCATTGTTCCTCCACTGCTGTATTGAAAGCCATGAATTCTTGATAATAACACTGATATTTCAGCCTAAGAAAATTTGTCTTTTTTGTTTTTCCCAATTACATAGTGTGCATGGACAGTTTTGAAACCACAACTAACATTAATATATGAATACAGATATTAGCCTGTTTTCATGATAGCAACACCATTCCCAAACTGCCAAGTCTGAAGGGTATCCCATCCTTTGGAACTAATAATGACCCAAACAGGTATTACCATGACTTGCAATTCACTGTGTTTCATAAAATAGCAATAGATTTCAAATGAGGAAGAAAATGACACATGAGACTCAGTACTGAAGCTTACAACAGGCAGACTATCAAGCATATCCAAATTGAAATAAAGGAAGCTATACAACGCAAAAAACATCATTCTGGGACCAATAAAGATTAAAGCTGGAGGTGCAAACCCAAGCCATCTGCTAAGGAAGGGCATTTGAGACAGAAATGGAACCTGGTAAAGAATAACAATCCCAAAGAAGCCCTCTCAGAAGGCATTTTAATGTTTTCATGTTTCTACAGTCCAAACTGCTTCATTTCAAAATGCTTTTGCTGTTTAAGATCAACCTGTAAATTATTGCAGACTATTATATCCTCTTATTAGAATTCATACAAATGTATGACTAACCTTTTAAAGGGTATACTTTATACACACAGATTTTAGAAATTATATGAGACATTAGTTATGATGATGTTGCTACACAGAAGTTATTTAAAGGGATACAAATTTCAGTGTGAAAGGGAACAAGCAGGGGACTTCAGATATGCGTTGCATTTTCTACAGCTTACTCTGGAGAAAACTATCTTTGCATCCAATGCTGGGATTGTAAATAAAAATAATCAGAACCCTTTTTTTAGCTGATCATTTGTCAGCCTTGATAATGGGCTTGTGTTTTGCTATTTAGCTGATTTCTCTTCCAGGTCAGGTTGGGTCTCATGGCTACTGTAAAGAACTATGTCTCTATTGATTTCTGGAAAACAGACACACATATTGATCGAGAATGACAAACGGAAATGTTAGGTGATGTGTTTCACGTTGTCAAGATACCACCTCCTTCAGTCTGTGCTCAGGGCAGTCTTTTTCCTTGCTGATGCTCGTTTCATCAGTCCGTTCAAGCATATTAATACTCACACATGGGTTTCACATTTCTCTATGGGAAAATTGAAATTGGCTAATGATGTACTTTACTGAAGACTTAATAAGATATTATGATAATATCTTATTCTATGAGTTGAAATGACACTTCTTAACTATCATTATATACTCACAGGGCAGAGGAATTATGCTGGTGCAGTGTATGGAGTTCCAGTTGCACTATTAACAGTAGAAACAGAACTCCAATTTCACTTGCTTCTGAAAAACTTGACTTGAAAATCCTACATTACTGCACTGACATGATGAATGATTTCCCCTGCTTTGTGTGACAGAGTTTAAGCTCCACACTCTAGAGGGAGAATGACATATTGGCGAAGATAACAACACCAGTGTTATTTCCTGTCCAATTCTTTGGACTCCTTTTGCTCCAGCATGCAGTTTTCTTTCATGAGGACCAGGAGTATACCTCCCTGCATTCAAGGCCAGCTTGCTCAGAGAGGTCTTTTAAAAGCCTCAGCTGACGCTGAAGCTTCTCCAAAAAAAGCTGGATGACACTTCAGCAGAGGCTTCCTCCCAAAAACTCTGCCAGGAAACCTCATTTGGGGCCCCTCCCTTTCCTGGAGAACTCCTTTCCAGAGTGTTGCCACATGTGCAACACTGCAGGCATTGCAGCCTTGGACCTCTCCAATTTGGACCTAGGCCAAATGGATTGCCTTCTGGCCTGGCCTTGAACCCGCCTTGTCATTGTGGACTTACCCAGTGACTGCTGGCCTTTGAACCTGGAAATTGTCTCTGACCATGACTTGATATGGAAATACCTTCTTCAAATACCGATGTTAATGAGAACCCTCGATGCACACGCTACAGAAACAATTTACACTGAGAAGGGTTTTGGATAATATTTGGCCTATTGACACCATGAGTGTCATGGTGACATATTGATACCATGGCTTCTGGCCAGGACAGGGTTGATTTTTGCAGTGGCAAAAGGAAGAGCATGGCTGTGACATGGAGGTTGTTCTCTACCACGCCAGGTCATTGCTGGGGCTGTTGGGGAAGGGGTCCCTTCCATCTGAGTAAGGGTGGCAGAAGGAATGATGGGGTAATGCTGGTTCCAAGCTGGAGGAAGCAATTGGGTATTGCCAGTTCCAAACAATCTCATGTGAATTGCCTCTCTTGCACATTTTGTTATTGATACTGTAGTTGTTATGGCTTGTTTTCTTACTGCTCTTTCAAGGAAATTGTTCTTATCTCAACATGTAGTCTTTACCTTTTGTACCTCCAGTTCTCCTCTCCAGCCTGCTTCTGAGGGAGGGTGAGGGGGAAAGTGAATGAGCAGTGCCTGGTTTGGAGTATCAGCTTAATTGGGGAATTCCATTCCTAAACCACAACGGAGTGTCAGTGAAACAGCATGCACACCCCTTCTTGCCATAAAGAAAACATGGAGGAAGATTCAAAATAATGGACTGAAAAAGCTGCTTTAGACTGATCTTTTTGAAGGGCCTAAAACTTTATCATACGGAGCCCTTCTTGACTTGTGAGTCACAAGAATTTTGCAAGAGGGCTGTCCTGTTGAATCCCAGTTATCACCTAAAGTCTGTCCCTCAGTGAACAGGCTCCACAAAGCCCAGAGCACTGTCAGCTATAGGAGTGATGCTTGGTATACGAGTTTGAAAACCCTGGAGTAAAATGGTAGAAAGCAAACTTAGTTACACTCTCTAAATACCTAGAGAGAAAGCAGAAATTGCAAGAGTTGTTATGAAGCAGGCAAAGCATGAAATAACCCACCAGTAGAAGATGAAGTGAGGCATTTTTAAGCTAGAAATAAAGTTCACTGAAGTTCATTAACCTTTGGCACAATTTGCTGTTGGTTATGTTAGATTCTTTACAACTAAAAATTTGTATAGTGAAAAATGAGATCTTTTCTAAAACATATGCTCTATGTAAAGAGAAAATGCCATGCATGCTTTAAATTGGAGGTCAGAATTAATAATTGTAAAAATCCCTTCTGGCCTTATAATCTTTTCAAGTAAAACAAAAGTTGTTTGCTACCCTTGAAAACTACTTGGAAGCTTTAGTGATGCAGAACATGACTGATTTTCTACTTGTACTTGCTATATAATTAATAAGAGGGATACCCCATCATTTCTCTGCAAACAGCACTGGATTCTTGTTTAACTTTGAAAGTGGAGTCTAGTGTTGCTGTTTTCATGCTGTGCCACATTACTGAAGTTCTGAGAGGCCCCTTTTTCTCTCATATTTCACTGTCATAATTTGATCACTGTCCAGTGATGCTTCAACAACATGTGGCATTGCCACAAAACTCTCTCCTCAGTCTGCTAAGGTTTCATCTACCCTTCAATTCCTGGTCGAAATTGGCTTCCTGCATTAGTGTCAAAAATCAGAACAATGTAGAATGGAAGGGACATCCAGAAATCATTTACTCCACACCTCTGCTCAAAGTATTGTTAACTTCAAGCTTGAATCAAAGCACTTACAGACCTGAAAAATCACCAGAGTCTGGGATTTCACAACCCTTCTAGGCAGCTTGCTGCAGTGGATCACTAGTCTCACAGTAAAGTATTTTTTCCCTTTAGATCAGCTGGAATTTCCTCTGTTGTACCTTTTTTCCACTGCGTACCTTAAAGAAAAATCTGTCCCTAACTTTTATAAAACCACCCCTTAAGTGACAGAAGACAGCATAAACCCTCCTTAGCTTTCCCTTCTCCAACCTCAACAAGCCCAGCATTCTCTGCTTCTACTTGTACATTATCTTCTCCACTCTCCAAACCATTTTCATGGCCCTACCACTGGACTTCCTCCAGTTTGGAGTTCGAAACTGGATTGTTAAACTACGTAAGTATCCTGCCAGACCACTTGTACAGCATATAAAGCTTCCTCTGAGTGACAGCCTTGCCTATTGACCACTCTGGTACTACCTGTGAAGTAGCTGAGAGTTCATCCTGTCCCACCATTTTTGGGATAAACATTAATTAGCATTAGCTTTAATGCTAGTCTCTGAGGAGCAGCAGGTGGACTCTGAACCACTGGCTGCAACACTCTGAGGCTGGCCGTTCAGACAGTTTTCTGCTCACCTTATAGACCAAAAGACTGATGGTTTTCAGACAAGAGGGCCTGATATGAGATTTCCCTTGTTTTGGTTTTAGATATTTACAGTTCATCTGATAGACTAATTAGTGTTTGAAAGTCCTACGTTTTCACATGTAATATTTTCTTACATTTTACTTCTCTAGTGACTATTGGCATGTTCTGTTTGGAAGAACTAGCCCTATAAATCAGGCTAGATTAGAAGGTATATGTAACTCTCAATGTCATGAAGAGTGCCTTTTTCCAACATCTTTCTCCTACAAGTGAAAGACAACCAAATTTATTGTATGACACAAGTTATCAAGGTTTTGAAGTATTTCCATTAATATGAACTCAGACATACTCACATCTAGCTTTTAATTCTCCATCTACACTAAAAGTCTGAGAAGAGACTGCTAAAATTGTTTTTAAAAGCCTTTGGGGGACATACAGAAGGATCTCTGAATTAGAGGCACTTGCAATTGTATGCATAAAATTGCTGTTTACGCTATAGTTAGTCTATATGCTATCCCATTCCAGAGCAAAGATGCAATTTGGGAGAAGTGTTAGAATTTTGGACCAGCTGTGCACAACATACTGCTACTTTGTAGATAGTGACAAACCTTTAGTGAGAAACTGGAATCAACTACAATTTTGATGCCCAGAAAGTAGCACTAAACCCAGCTGTACAGTGTGGACTTACTGGGTGAGATCCAGCAGGATCTGCAAGCTGTGGACCTGTTAATGAGTAACTTATAAAATTGATTGCACATTCTGTATCAAATGTATATTTTATTTATGACTTACTGTGTTCACTGAGTCTTATCAGCAATGACCAGCTGCTGCCTCTTCTTCAAGTCTTAAACTCTGTCAGTCTCTGGAAAAATAGAGGTATTGTACAATCTGACCTAACAGAACTGGCAGCTGTGAGTCTGTTCTGTTGATGGATGACCTGAACAAACTACTACCAGGGAAATCCTGGCTTTAGACTGGACATATTTATTTCAGAAAGGGAAACAGACTGAAGGATGGGCATGGAGTGAAGCAGCAAAAACTAGTTTTGCATTATAATGCAGAATTTTTCATTTATTCCTAATAAATAACCCATTGCTGCAGCAGCTGCTTTCTCACACACACCCTGCCTGCGGTGGGATAGGGGGAAAATGGAAAAAAAAAAAGTTAAAACCTATGGGCTGAGATAAGAACATTTCAATAAGTGAAACAATAACAAAACCAACAACAATAACAGTAATAATGTAATAAAAGGGGAGGAAGAATCCCCAAAAGAAACGAGTGATGTACAGTACAATTGCTCGTCATCCACTCACCAGCACCCAGCCTGAACCAAGTAGCAATTGACATCTCCCAGCCAACTCCCCCAGTTTATATGCTGAGCATGATGTTCTGTGGTATGGAATATCCCTTTGGCCAGTTTGGGTCAGCTGTCCTGGGCTTTCTCCCACACAGCTTTTTGTGCACCTGCTCCCTGACAGAGCATGGGAAATGTAAAAGTCCTTAGGACAAGCAGTACCTAGCAGCAACTGAGTTATCAACATTATTCTCATACTAAAGCCAAACCAGAGCACTCTACAATTGCTACTAGGAAAAAGAAGAACTCTATTCCAGCTGAAACCAGGACACCAGTCCAAATTGTCCAAAGACAATGATGGATTAACTTAGTCTAGGCAGGCTTTGTCCCACATCCAGTATTGCCTGTCTATGCAACTCCAACTCTGTTCCAGCTGAGGTACCACCTGGCATCTGTTCTTCTGCAGGTGACATCAAACCAGCCTGAGTGCATGAAACTGTTAACTGTATTAGCATCTTCTTCAAAAAATTCAAATGAGATTCCGTGATGTTTACCTGCCTGAACTAGATTAAATATACATTTCTGGCTCATCCAGTACTGCACAGATCTGATATTAATGACTGTGAAACAGCTACAAAATGACTCTTTGCCAAGTTTCCAAAACTCTGTTCCTTGATCCAGACATTGATTACTGCAAACATAACTGATCTAAGAGAAAAAGTATAATCAAAGCTCAGGTCTATTGTTCCAGAAGCATGCCAGATGTTTATTCAAGATTTTGACTGACAAAATAAAAAGAATGAGAGGACTATTTAAGGCAACACCTTTCTAGGAAGATGCTATGGTATAGTAACTTTAGCAGGCAAGATACCAAACAATAGTTATCTAATAGAATATGATAATGTGATATTTTGGTTTTCTGAGTTCACAGTTTATAAAGAAATGCTCAGATTGTTGTGATGCACTATTTTCTTAGAACCCTGTAACAGGAAGTAAGGAAATTCGGTCTTTGCCCTATTCTTTCAATATAGCATTTACTTTTGTTGTAGAGGTGATCTCAAAATGAACACTGTCCCTTTAATTAGTCATTAATGGAACAGAAACTTGGCATTGTGTGAAGAAAACATGGCAGGCAAAATCAATTTCTTTTTGGGGAAAGGGCAGAGGCAGAACACACACATGCACAACTTATGTCTTTTTCTAAAGGGATCAGAATTCTTTTAATCTGCAATCCCTACAGCCAGCCATTCACAATGGGTTTTCTGCAAATGGAATTCCAAGACATTTCATATGAGGCACTTGTTCCCTCTATGTTACAAGGAAGATGACACAAATACCTGCACGATGAATTATAGGGTGTTTCTGACCCCTGACTGAACAAATCTGTATCACTGAAGCATTTGAGGTAGGTGATAACAAAAGATCAATTTCTTTGGAGGAGACAATATTTTTTCCTCTGTGCTATATGCAGAATAAAGATAGAATGTAATATATACATTTTTCTCTACAATTCCTGTCCAGTGAATTGGCAAAATCTAACAGTCAAAGGACTACACTGTTCTTTATAAAAAGAGTAGAAAACAAAATTTTTAACTAAGGGACATAATGAGTGAGACATGAAAATATGCATTTGAATATATAATGACTAAAAATATGGTAACTTGGATGATACTTAGCTGACAATTGATACACGGAACACTGTTCAATTAGTGTTTGCTGAACAATTATTTTCCTAGTTCCACCATGCTTTGGTCACTACTTTTCAAGATTCATAGAAATTACTGTTTTTCTCGTTGTCACCAATTGCTAGGATTCAACTGTGAAGAGTGTAATAATGGGCTCAGGCCAGCCTTGAAGCAAATTAAGAGATTTGGCTCTGTGGCTATAGGTGTGTTAGGAAATAAGCTGATGGCTAGGAAGTTTTCTCTGACAAAACTGAGCATTCCTTCAAAACATTGTCAAATAAATGCTTCTTATCTTCATGAATTCTGCATCTAACTTTCAATTAACTTTTTTTCCTACTAACTTTTATCTGCAAGGTACTTTTTAGTTGGAGAGAGATGATAATTAAAAAGGAGAAAGGTGGTGTATAACACAAGGGAGTGCCAACCTGTCATAGTTCTCCGCTTATCTATTTAGGAAACCTCATAAAATGGCAACACAGTCAAAGCCAAAATGAAGTAATTCCATATCAAGAGAAACTCCAAGTGTCTCATTAAATTTATGCATGTATGTACCATATTCAGAAACAAGGTAGACAAAAAAAGAATCCAAAATGGATCCCTGCTAGCTTAATGGATTCCAATATGACATATGTGTAGGTGTGTATGCGTATATATAGGAAAAAAAAAAAGTGTCCTGTACACATGCATATACAGCTATGTATGTAGATCCATATGTGTATGCAGGGACTTATCTTTTAAACTTATGCACATTTCTGATTTATTTCCCTTTCCCAGCTAACGTGTGGTCTATTTTATTAGGCAAGAAATGTCTTTCCTTTTGGTAATTCTGCACTGTGTAATAGCATCTGTCTGTCTTTCTGTTCTGGCAGTCCCAGTCTGACAGCACAGTGAATGGCATTTCAGTTACAATGTTCAGCATGAACAACAGAAGGGTAAAACAATTTTCTGAAATCTCGTCCCACCACACCTCCACCAGCCCAGATCAATGGCCATCTGGAGCACTTTTGTGACAGAGGAGAGAAATTCTTGCACTTCAAGGAGCTCATTCTAATTCCTTGTTTCACAAGGCTGCCCAGAAAGAACCAAAAATCAGTGAATGATAGCTCTGTAGTATGATGACTTCAGTCTCCAATTACTTTTAATAACTTTTAATAACAGGAGCATCAAGGAAATGCTAAAATCTCTTTAATAATTCCCAGGCCTCTGAAATTAAGGACTTGCTTTTGTGCATTGAGCCCCAGCACAACATGATTTTAATTCTGGTGCACAGAAAGGCTCAATGCTTTGTAAATTTCTTTCACACATTCACTGTGTTAACTACCACATGCACAAATGCTATAACTTAAGTGATTTAAAAGTTCACTACAAATTAAGCTGCAGAAAAA
The DNA here is from genome assembly GCA_013398275.1 of Promerops cafer. Taxonomy (NCBI): domain Eukaryota; kingdom Metazoa; phylum Chordata; class Aves; order Passeriformes; family Nectariniidae; genus Promerops; species Promerops cafer. The sequence continues at coordinate 2,274,081 of VZSE01013675.1, forward strand.
CATAAAAGATCATGACAGTGCTACACATTGCTGAGAAGGGAAAAAATGTAAAACACAAACACAAGACAGGGAACTGGAAGAGTCAGGGGAACCACAACTGAAATTTGAGTCACCGGTGCCATGAAAAAAACAAACACCTCACACAGAGATCTTCCAAGAGATGCATAGTGATTCTTTCTGTTTCAATTCTTGGATGCTTCATTGCCAACTAATATTCAAAACCAGCAACTAGCAAAGGGAGGGAAGGGGGAAAAAAGGCTGGGGAAAGGGAAAGATTGACTGGACAGGGACTAGTGGATAGCCATGAGAATAACCAGAGGTCCAGAAAACATGACATACACAGAAGAATAGATTGTCAGGATTTAGCTTAAGGAAGAAAAGACTAAGGGACACAACAACAGTCCTTGCTTGCAAAATAGACTTCTGCAAAGCCAGGAGAGCAGTCCGTATTGCTTTCTCACAGTGGGCAGGCAAAGAATTAAAACTGGAGCAAGGAAAATCCAGAAGAGACCTCAGTGAAACTGCATAATGGTAAGGAGAGTGAAGTCCTGGAAAGGGTGACCTGGGGAGGCTGTGGTGGCCCTATGTGAGTTGTGAGCTCTATTGTTGCATCAGAGAAATATGTGTCAGGAAAGGAGACAAAGGAGCAGCTGTCACAGGAGGTACCAGATGAGCTCCTAGAGCTCTCTCTGACATTACCATTCTGTACCTTATTACCATACTGTAAGCATAAAAGAGAGTAGAAGAAACACATTATTCATGAAAGTAGTGAAATTCTTGCTTGCTTGTTTTTTTCTTGATTTAAGACTTACTGACTGCTTGAGAACAGATAGAAGTATGTCAAATTGAATGACAGACATTGACTTCTACTTATTCACAAGCAAAACTTTCCAGCTGAGATCTACATCCAGACATCACCACAAGGCCTGTCAGTTCAGCTGTGGTACAGAGGCTAAAAGCACATTCAAAGCTGTCTAGTCCTGAGGATTCTGCTCCTTCTTGCAAAGGGCAAGACACATTGGCTTGTTTGTGACTTTGTTTTCTTTCCTATTTGCCATTTTATACTAATCACTAATCTTATTTACATTATTTACTGATGGTAGATGGGTGATCTTTGAACAAAATCAGTCACACTAAATATCAGCATCATGAAAGAGTTACACAGGTTACGATACCTGGTCTTTGTACTGCTTAAAATGCTGCTCTGAGAACGGCAAAACTCTCTAGTCATGAGAAATCAGGCTCTTCCTAAAGCATACTACATCAGAGTGTAAAGAGCACCTATGTCATGCACTTAGTTCCCTCCCTTTCATCCACTGGTAAGTTGGTGTGCATGGTTTGATGCTGGCCCAGTGCCAGTGCCCCCATGAAAATATATTTAACTAACTGCTGTGAGATGCGACCAGGAACAGAACAGAGCAGGCTCAAGCTTAGAAAAAGAGGGAAAAAACTTTATTAACTGTCAGGGTTTAGCACTGGCCCAATGCCAGTGCCCCTATGAAAATGTATTTTCTTTAACTAACTGCTGTGAGATGCGACTAGGAACAGAGCAGAGCAGGCTCAAACTTAGAAAAAGAGAGAAAAACAAAAACTTTATTAAACAACAAACTAAAATCAAAACCACACAGGAAACAGAATGAAAACCTTTTAAACCATTCTTCCTCTTCCCTACCCAATTTCACCGAAGCACAGTGAGACAAAAATCTTGGAGTCCTGATGAAGTTACCACCACTCTGATAATCAATTCTCAGTCTATCAGGAGAGAGAGGAGTCTCTCTTGTACCACAGTCCTCCCCACGAAACACGGTTGAAACCTCCCATGTTTCCATGTCATACATGGCACCGCCCGGAGAAACTCTGCCATGGTGACATGCTCCTTCCATGTACAGTGCTCTCACCACCGTCCATGGACCGAAACTGCTCAGGGTTCTTCAAGGATGCTTTGCCAAGTGCCAAAACCAACCATTTCTTATTTTTGGGACAGCAGTCCCCCCCCACCTCCTCTGCCAGAACAGGCTCTCTCTCTCTCTCTCTCTCTTCCTCTGTGGGCAGGGAACAAAAGACATCTCAGCCTCTCTCCACCCCTCAGTCCTGCAGGGGCTGGCCCGGTTCCATTCCCTTCCACCTTCTCTCTCTCTCTCCAGGGCTCCGGCCTACCTCAGCCTGGGCCTCCATGGCTTCCCCTTGCCCACCCAGCCATGTGGCTGGGCAGAGGGAATGTGCACTCTCCTGCGGTAGAGACAAAAGAGAGCGAACTCTGGGAAATCTCTGCTTTTAACCCTGTGTGTTCTCAGAGGTGACTCACGTCTTCAGTGGTCACACCAGATGTCAATATTCGAATCTGACCACTGATGGGTTTGACTATAATTTTCCCAAAAAACTCACTTCCTCTGAAACCGACATGGTGGAAAAGGTGAACAAAATACAAAAGGCAATCCCTGATTTAATATGAATATCTGAGCTGATAAGGGTCCTGAGAAAAACCTCTGAACCTGTGCTCATGCATGCTCACCTGAGACAATGTCCTCTTTGCCAGGACCTAGCTGCACATGGCCACTCAGTGACCTCAACAACCATCAGAGAAGTTTTTGTTTCAGGATTCCTATTCAGCAGTGAGAATTCAAGCCTATCTGACCAATGCAACTTGCCTCCCCAAAACACCTTTAAGAATCTTGTTTAGAATTCAGTGGAAACACTAGTTTTGATGAGCTTTGAACAAGACCCCAATATCAACTGTCCTTACAAAACAGGGAATGTGGCTGGGCAAAAGTGACTTGCCTGTATTTCTTCTGTGATAATCTTCTCTCTGGACTTCCTTACTTTCATTACTTAGGAGACAAGATAGTCTGAGACAAACCTAACAGAGTGTTTTTACAGCACATAGAACAATGGATTTCAATGTTCTATCACAGAGTAGTTAATAACTTAGGAGGAGATTGGACCAGACAACCAACCCAAAGTATCCTTGAGCCCTATAGTTACAGCAGAAGTGACCTGTATTTTCCTGGGCTGTTGTAACACCTCTTGCTGTAAACTTTTCCTTGTATATCCTGTGCTGTTTATTACTACATAATTGTAACTGCTGAAGGACAGTCAGCATAGACAAATGGCACTTGATGTTTGTTTCATTTTGGTATTATTAGTCCATCATTCTTAAAATACTGCATTTTACTTCTCCAAAGACAGACCATTCAGATTTATCCTTTCTGCAGAAATTTCTAGACTATGTTCTTTCAGAGTATTTCATTACAAAATTTAATTATTATCTTTCCGAACATGGCACAGTTTAGATTCTCTTTCCTGAGGAGAATCTGTCTTTCTCCTTGATATTTTCAAAGTAAAAATTTCTAAATGCCATTGCAATCTTTAAGTCTTAACTGAAAAAAATCTAGTACAATTTTAAGTTTTATAGCATATATTAAAAACAAATGATGTTGGTCAGAATGATGGGAACATGCAGTTAGCTGTGCCCTCAGGATAAAAAACTCTAAAAAATCAGTGACCATGCCATAGAGAGATTACACAGTGACTGGGTAAAAGAGTAAAGTCCACATTGACTTGTCCTCTACAAAATGTTATGAAAATGAATACTGTTGTATAAAGATAACCAAAACCCAAGTTAAATCAAAGAGAAGATAAACAAATAAGGCCTTATATGACGAATTATAAAGGACTGGACAGGGAAAAATAAGGGAGCAATGGCGGAAATTGATGAAAGGTTCTAGTCATAATAATAGACCTGTAGAAATGTTGAAAAAAACCCATTTAACAAACTCCAATGTTGCCCATTCTGCACTTCATAATAATGGGAAATATTATATAACCCAATTGTGAGTGTTGAATGTTTTGAAGGATGCATTTCCTACACTCTGTGTATTTGGGAGTATGCATTCTACTCCAGACCTTGCACTCTACTTTAAACAAGAGTTCATATTTAGGATCTTGAATAGGTGACACAAGGGTACTCAGTGATGTATTTTGTCCTTTCTTCATCCCTAAAACGCTATGCTTGAAGTCCACAGTTATTTCTGAAAAAGACTGTCACAAGTTTTATACCTTGCTCTTAACCTTACACAAATGCTATTCTGGACAAGCTGCACACAGGGGCATTGCTGCAGAAGGGGGAATAATATCATCATGATACCTTAATTCTTCATTTTGTGTTCCTGTCCTCTCACAGAAGGGCTGTACAAGTAGACAAAATGTTGGTCCAAAGTTAGATAAGTCCCTAAAAACTTGTGCAGTTATGCAGATCCTAAGGTGGGCACAGTAGAGTCACTGTGCAGGATGACTGAATACACAACACCTTCAAAGACTTTAGAGTTCTTTTTGAGCAAAAGACAATTAATATTAAAAGCATTGCTAATTGAATATGCAAATGGATTTTGAGGAAAAAGTGTATACTGTTCTCACGACATGCAGAATTTTATTGTTTGAAATGCCTACAGACTTTCTGTTGGTATGAAGATAATATTTTTTCCTCTGGAAATTAGAAGAAATAAAAATTATTTGTCTCATTTATAACTATAAATGATTGAAAAGTGAGTGGACAAACTTCTGTTTTTGAAAACTTAGTTAACTTTTTTCACTTGTTTTATTGTCTTGCTTCCTTTCACTTGTTTTATTGTCTTGCTTCCTAAAATATGTACGGAGTGTATTATGCTCTTTTCCCCCTTTTCAGTTCAGTAACTCCATCTGGCATATTTAGTGATCAGTCTAGCATGTCCAATCAAAAATGGACTCTTGCAATGCTTTGATCAATGGATATTTGAATATATCAACATATATTGCACATAACTGAATTAGTTTTTGGTACTTCATGTTTCAGTCACTGCAAGGATTTTATTGTGCTTATGTTCCACTCAGATGGATGCTGAGATGTGGGTAAAATGATCCACATGCTGCTATACACTTACCCTAGCATTAATAGGGAAAAATATTTTAAGAGATCCTAATGTAACTCACTGCAGACTCTTCTGAGATAATTTTATGACAGAATTTTGACTTGAAGACAGTGCTCCTGAGAAAGGGCTAAGCCTTGAAGAATGAATAATAAAATCTCTAAATACACCATATGCCATTAGTTCTTTGCTTCTCATTTATCAAGTTTGGCTCCGAAATGTCATTTTGACTACTACTGAAATTACCCTCAGATGCAAAATATTATTACAGTGCTTCCATTTCATAAGCACAGTTGAACCTCTGTTGAACTAATTTTTCTTTTTCTGGGGCTAGTCTTTCCCAATACTAAAATTCCCTTCAAATCTTTCATCAAAAGGTTACAAATCCTCCTCTTTTATTTTTTGTTGCAATTGCAGTCATAGGTAGCATGCTGTTCTTTTCACATGTAGTTTTTTTTTCTTTCACTGTGCTCAGCTAGAAGTCTCGCTTTTCTCTGCACATTTTCTATTAGAAGTATTAGGACTACTATCTAATCCTTTGAGCAGAAAAAGTGTTTCACAAATCTAGATGACTTTTAAAGGAGCATTATACAGAAATTGTCATGTCTAGGCCAGTATAATTTTCTCATTTTCAATAATTTGATTGATTTTTCTTCATTAACACTAAATCTTTGTGACTCAGTATTAAAGGGGTCTCAAATTTCTCAGATAACTGAGGTACTAAAAGTGTTGTGAATTCCAAGCAGGAGAACAGAGAGATACAAACTTATGCCTGTGTTGAGAAAAAACCCCTATACCTTCTACTGGATATCAAGCATCCTTGCTATCACTAGATGTTTATCAGCATATTAATAGTATTGTGGTTGCCTCTAGATTATTAAATTTATCACAGGAAATGCGGTGAGGAGGTAGACTAATAATATATGACACAATCCCATCCATTATTTCCAGTGTTCACAGAATTGCCTGTTAATTTCTATTCATCTTTTATTTACTCATTCATTTGTCACTTTTTGGATATCAGACCAAAAAATCCTGAGTTACATTTCACCTAATATCTTTCCTGAATGACAATAAGGCTACTTGGACAACATAGCACTAAGCTTAGATGTAGCAGACTCAAACACACAGGAGATGTAAGGAATAAGATGCAATTTGAAAATATTTTTACTTGTGCAATGGACACATACTTTCTTATGCATGCAGATAGAGCATATAACCCTTTAAAAAACCCCAAATGATAAAAAAATCCCACAGTGCTTCAGCCTAGTGATTATCTATACAATTAAAAATATTAAAAATTAATATTAGAAAAAAAGCTGTTAACAAAAAACACCCCTGCACATACCTACAATTCTGTAGGTCTTGCAAAGGCTACTTGCATAGTAACTACCTTGTAAGCTCTTACAGGAATTAAAATGCAAGCTGATTCTCACACCTGATAAAAATGTATTTCACCTTAGCTTCTAAAACCATGTTAGACTGTCACTGATGCAACAGCCTTATTCAATGTTATGCACTTTTGCCTGATGAATTACAAAAGCAGAAATATTCTCCAAAATATGATTTTTTTCTCACTTGTTTTCCCACATGTGGCTCAGAAACAGGCTTTGTGCCAACCTGACAGAACAAGCTCTCAGAACTTGTCTGGGTTTGCCTGGGTGTGAGTTGGTTCTGTCGTGGTTAACAGTTTGGCCACATGACTGATGTCCAACCCAGCTCAGTGAATCCCATGGACAAGTGAAAGGCCAGCAGACCTGGTAGTCCCTGCAAAACAAAGCACAGCCCTTTGGATTAACTGAAGGTGGGAGAGGAAGTTGTGTGATTTTTAACCTTTAGCTGTAGACTGGTGTGAGAGAAGCAGACTGTGATGAGAAGACAAGTAAATGGAGTTCGAGGTGAACTCAAGAGTGATGAGAAAGAAAAGCTGACCATGAGCGCCATACTTTATCAAGAGAAGGACCTAGGATGCTGTGCCCATTGTGAGTCTCTCTACTACAATTCCAACTTGGGATCCAGAGGAATGCTGAGAAATTCAAAGGAAGAAAAGGGAAGGCACTAGGAAGTTTTCCTAGATAATAATTTTAATTATATTATCAACAAAGCATTTCTTTTTGGCATTAGTTAATTTGGATTGTCACACTGTTAAAACATTACTTGTACTAACAACAAATCCTTGCCTCCAAACATGAGATGTGTTCTCTTTTGCTCCCAGAGTGCAATGAGCACTCTGAGTGTAGCATCTAGCTATTGTGCAGTAATAATTTACTGCTGTCACCAAGGCACTGGCTCACTCCACACTGCAAACTGAGCTGGGGTGCACAGGCACTGTCCATTTTACACACTTCACTCTCCCTTAACTGGAAAATGGTATTTTACGTAGGAAGAACAGATGAGGCTTCTTATGCTCATGTATGAAGCATACTCCTAATTAAGAGACTTCCTTAGCCAGAGTCCTTTGGAGCTAGCTAGATTTTCTATGTCTGTGTTCCAACAACAAGACTAACAGATATCATCTGAAACCAAAGTCATTACTCATCTAAGTACCTCCCTCCCCCTGGATCAAATGTCAAACCTCTATTCCATTTTTTTTTTTTTAATTTTCTACTTTAGTTATATCTGTTACAATGTCCTCCCTGGATAAAAATTTTTGCTTTTATTTTAGCAGTTGACTTCCTACCCTGTGATATATTGATGAACTACTTTTCACTTTTTCTTTCCTGTTTCTACCTGACAGACCCTTTTACTATCTTGTTTTCAAAGACTGATTTAGTTGCAACATGTTCTCTTTTAATTTAACCTTTTCCCATTCACCTCTACATTTCCCTCCCATCTAACATTTATACATTTATATCCTACATTTCAAGGAAGACTATGTAATCAAACTATAACTTTTCATCCCACACTACCTCTGATGTGCTATTTGATAGCCTTGTTTCCCTTTTGAAGCCTACATGCTGATGTAGAACTTATCTTCCAAATATATCGTATACTCATTAAATTTCCATGAGATCATTTTTGTAGGAAGAATTATTAAAAGCTTTGCTTATTTTCAGTGTCATCAAGCTGTTGTTCTGGACATTTGATGGGGCCCAGCAGAGCAACAAGATTAGTGAATGGCAGAAGTTTGTCTTACTATGAAAGCACCTTGTCAAATTAAACATACATAATTTATAACAAAGATTTTCCTTGCTGCTCAGGGGTAAAAATTTCATGCATCTGCAGAGTTTCCAGTCCTGTATTATCAGAGTACAAATTTGAGATATATGACTGATTAGAGGTTGTACTAAGCAAAGATGTTTTGTATATACAGTTGGTGATGTCCTCAGAGAAAAAATCCCCAAATCTGCTAAACATGCACACTGAATACTGTCATCTAAAATTTTCTTGAATCAGATAAAGATTAGGATTTTATCCTGGAATAGGTAATGCTCCTAGGATTAGGATGAAAGATCCTACTGGAAAAGGAAATAATGTGAAAGGGAATTTTCTTCTGATATGACTGAAAAAGTGATCTAAATTCTAATATCTTCTAGCAGTTAAAGTGGTGAGTTGTTTGTGGAAACTTCTTATTTTTCGTGATACTTTTTCCTTTGTATTGCACTACATGATATGGTGATTATTTGCTTTACACTTGCTCAGGAAAGCAAAATTATGATTTAACTCTTCAGGGAGCTGTTAGTAAGGAACTGTTTTGTGGGCAGCTATCTTATTTCTTGTTAACTGTACAGGTTTTCTAGCTCCTCAGAAATTAGGGATATTAAAAGTGGACCCAGGAGACAGGTATTAGAATAAAATCAAGGGCAGGAGCACCACCTCCTCCTTGATGTTGTAGTTCAAATCCTGTAATTAAAATATTTTAACATGGGCTTTTAAACAAAATCTGTCTTTCCCAGGACTCAGCTTCCTAATGGCTTCTTTCTATGCTATTTACTCTTTCCTCCACATTAAGCAATTGTATGTTTTGAGGTAGAAACCAATTGGACTGCAATTTCTTCCCTGGGTCTGAATTGTTTTCTCTTGCAACACAATCCAGAGTCTAGAGATTATTTCAATTTAACAGAAGGATTTCTTTCATGAAAGGAGAAAGTGAAAGGGAAATGAATGTTTCTTTGATTACTCTTTCTCATGTGCATTTTTAGCCAGGCAGATTCCTGCAAATCTCTTTAGCATCAAATATTAATGCTCAAGTAACATACCAGGAAAATACTAGGTTTTTCAACCCATGCTAAGCTATTGAACTAAATAAACCTGTAAGATATTACTGTGACAAGCTCAATTATGGCTGAGGAAGATGTCTGCACAAATGCAACCCCAGCTTCTGACCACAACTATCCAGGGTTGGCCATGAGGCAGGGCCACAGCAGGAGTTTTTAAGTTCTGTTTTTACACACATCACTGTATAACAATATGAATCCTATATTCATGCTACTAACAAAGATAAGACTGCCCAAACTCCCCAGGGTTTTTTTTTTTTTGTTGTACCACATAAATACATTGTAGTTACAGATGAAGGGACTATGGTTAAAGAGGATGATGTGCAGTTATTCTTTTTCATACGTCCACACCCAGATGAAGCTACAGCCAAATTAGTACCTGTCCCAGACTCAGGAAATTTTTTTGTTCTTTATCAACGCTATCCCCTTGTGCTTGTCTTTAATCCACTTCTTCTGTGTGACATCTGCTCCTGGACCTGTTTAATCCGTCACTAGCAATCTGTTAAGACAAATGTTTAGGAAGAATTCCATTTGCAGCTTTGGTGCAGTTTTGCCTCTCACTGCTGTCAGGTGACTGCAAATTACAATGTAGGGTAACTCATGGCTAAGTCTTGGCAGGTATGGTATTCTAATATTTTCCTGACTTCCAGGGAGATGGTCTCAGATCGTACCAGCCCTATAAGCAGATGGTTAATTGTTACAAAGCTGCACACTGGTGATTTTGAAACTCGCATATGCTACCATTTTCAGGGTAACATATGGCTTAAAGAAATCAGAGAACATTTATAATAATTCAAGGACAGAAACAGCAGAAAAATCCCGACATCTTAAAATATGTTGGGCTTTTGTGAGTCACATTTCTGCTTTTGTGGCACAGCTTTTCAGAGATGATAAAACAGAACAAACCTTTCTAGTGAATGAACATGGTACCATAAGCTACTGTGAGATGCTGCTGAATATTTAAAGAGCTGGCATTCTTCTAACTAGAAACTTTTCATGTTGTCTTTTGTGAGAAATGAGCCACCAATATGCAAATTCACATTCTTTCCTTTAAGACCCTGTTTTTTGTTGTTGTTTCTAATACTGTACAGTCTGCCTTTTAAAATTATCCAGTACCATATTTTAACACCCCAAAGCAGATCATTATAAGACTTTATTCCAGTCATGCTAATAATAGCATGTTAAAAAAATTATTTACAAATAATTTTTATAAATAATTTCTGATGCTACACCTTCAAGAAGGAAATACTGTTTTTCTTAATTCTATTGAGTTTCTTTACTAATTAAATACTAATGGATAGAATACCTTGATAAACTCATTGGTAAAAAGTAATTTTTTGGTCAATATTTAAAATGTTTCAAGTCCTAATAATAATCTCAAATTTTCTTTATGTCTCAGCTTGATGTTTCAGTCTACCAGTTTCTTTCTAACTTCTGACAAATGTAACAATCCATACTAACAATTCAGTGCCAAAGTCTTTCAGTAACAATAAAAATTCTCATCTTTGGTTTTCCAGGAATCATTCAGTGCTATAGCTTTAAATTTTAAACCTAGGATACAAACGTATACTTCACTGTATTTTTATTTTACAGCTGAATGTTTCAGTACATTCCAACAGAGTTAAAACTGATGGCAAATGACATTAGGAAATTATTGCATTTAAATAAAAAAAGATAATCCTAAATAAGTTTATTCTATATAGGACTCTGATAAAATTTTATTACAATATAAGAGTAGCATAGAAATTGAGTTTTTAAGTGTTTCTATTTGCTCATCTAGTTGATGTTGAGGTTAGCCCATTAGCAAGAAATGCTCATGAATGAATTCCTAAGTACTAAATGAGTTATTTGAAGCAGTTTTCTTTTCATGTAATTATAACCTCCCACATGGAAGGCTATGAGGATGAACTGCACATTGTGCATCATTGTTTTCTTTGTCAGATCCTGTAACTATATTTCTACATGTTACAGCCTGCCTATACAGACAGCAACAGTGTTTACCCATAACGTGATTATTTATTGAAGGACTTGGGATTTTAAAAGGCTCTTTCCTCTCAGTTAAAAGAAACATGACCAGCCTCAGTTAACAGAAACAAAACCAGCCTCATAAGAACATTTTTTTGAGCTCCCCAAAATTTTAAGGAACTTTGTTGATTACAATAAAACATAACAAGCCCCCAGGGAGGAAAAAGAAGCACTCCCAAGTGTGGGTTTTTTAGGTATAAACAGATACATATATCTTTGGAGAATAAAACAAACAGAAAAAAAATGGTATTTGACTTCTGAACAAAAGAATTTGTTTTACAAAACATATAAAAAGACACCAAAGTACTTGACCTTATCCACACTTGCAAAGGACACAGTAGGTGTTGATTTTTTTTTCTTTTTGAAAAAAGTCACTTTTTAAAAATGCACAGATTGGAAAAATACAAAAGAAGATAAATTTGCAATTGAGAGTTGGTTTTGAAAGAATTCTACTGGAGGGATGGGTTCAGAGGAGAACAAAGAAGAAAAAATGTCTATGTCTACTCAAGAAAAAATTGAATGAAACCAAATATTTGTGCATGTGCTTGTGTGTGTGTGTGTGTGTGTGTGTGTGTGTAATAATTCTTAAAAGTATGTAAAAGCAGTAAAAAATGGGAAATGTTTCAACCTTAATCACAAAGCTTGAAACAATCAACACAGATACAGACTGCAACATTTAGAAAAGATACTGATGTGTGATAAAGTAGCTGGCTTGTGTTTTTTCTCATGTGATGTGTGATGACATCTATTCCCAAGTCCTTGGATCCCAAAGTATTCATTAGGAATGTGATGGAAATCTCCCCTGAATGATGAATGTAAAAGATCTGCTCTTGAAGCATCATTAATCTTTCTAGGCATAGAAATCAGTCTACTGTCACCATCCATTCACTATGACAGATAAAATGAGGATGGGCTTTTTTTTCTTCTTTGTTTTTGACTTATAGAAAACAAAAATGATTTTAGAAAATGCATTGTGGTCATGATTCTGATCAGGAGAGGGAGCATAATTTATCTGTTGTTTAAAGAAGCCTTGACAAACTCAGTTCCTTCAGATTTTATCCTGTGCTCATCTTCATGAACCTCCTCTCTATTCTCAGCACACTTAGGAACAACTAAAATCTTGTGAGGAAAAGCCACTGCTTTCTGTATCCTGGCAATGTACTCTCAAATAATGACCAGTGGGATTTGGAGACTGTTGACTGCACTATGAAAATAAGAAGATAATTCCTCAAAAATCTAAATCAAGACTGATTTTAGTTCAAATAGTTCATAAGGCATCTTCCTCCTTCCCCTCAGTAAGTGTCAGAGAAACTTAGAGATAAAATATATCTATCTAAGACAGGAAAAATTTTCAGACAATGTGCCCTGATGATTACTTACAGCTACCATCAATATAAATCTACATCTTTTCAATTGATTTTTCTCTTTTTCTTTAAAAACAAACAGAAAAGATGTATACCTGCTATAAATGCAAAAGAAGAGTAAAGCTATCATACATCATTCTCATTGGGTGTTTATGGCCATTTCTAGCAATCTGAGTAAATTATTTATTTTAAAGAGAAGTGAGAAAAGTAAAAGGAAGAACAGGAAAATAAAAAGTTAAAATGAAAAGTATGAAATTATCTATGATCCACTGTAGCACAATAAGGTCTTGAACATTCTAAAATGTTGGCTTCTGGCCTCTGCCCACATTATCGGGCCCCGTATTAGTGACTACTGCAAATAAAATGAACTAATTTCTTAATAAATTACCTTCAGTTACAAATAATCCCAGCCATATCAAAAAGTGCAGCTGACATAAAAATAAGTAGAAGTAGAAACACACTTCGTCTCTTCTTCTCTATTTATTCCTGCTTTCTTACGCCTAAGCTTTTTAAAACAAACCAATCAATCAATCAATCAATCAACCAAACAATTATGTTGTATTTCTTTGAGACTGGTGTTCATTTTCTTCATTTCTCATCCCAGAGTAACTATGCTAAGCCCCTGTTTTGGCATAAAGTCTGCATGAGACGTCTCTACTGTTTTAGGATCTGAATGTTTGTGACCTGGATGTCCTCTGATTCTTGGTTGTTCGGACTCATGCAGAGTCTGACACATTTCCCCTTTCAAAGAATGGAGAGCTCCAGAGGCAATCCTGATTTCTCTTTCCCCAGTACATCTGCTCCTGTTTCCACCACCCACTACTTCCAGCTGTGTGGTCCTGCTCCAGCCACAGCTGTCTCCTGACCTGGGCTGACTTGCTTGTCTACTGGCACTGTAACAGAACACAAGAATAACTTCAGATAAAGATAACCATAATCTCTGCTGCAAAGAGCTGTTGTTTGACCTGGAGTTATTTCAGTGATGGTAAGTCAACAATAATTAACTACGTAATTATTATATAGACATAGGGACTGGAGTTACAGAATACACTCTGTAGTAAGATAGCTGCTACAGGCAGCATTCCTTGATGAATAACAGGTGAAAGGAGGATTTATCACAGCCAAACAACACATCTACAGTTCTTTGCACAAACAACTGTTTGTCTTCTGCAAACATCACTTTTCTACTAACTTTTCTGGAATTTAAAAGTGAAAAAATTCTACAGCTGTTCAAATAACACATTTTAATAATGAATTTTACAAACTCTCATCCTCTCCTCTCAACTCCAGAATATTTGAGGTATGAGATTTTGAATACTTTGCAAACTAAACCCAAGCCCCTAATTTTTTAATAGACTTTAAAAACCTGCAAGCTAGGGCTACAACTCTTTTGGTATTTTCCACCCCTTTCTATCTGGATCCACAGTACAGTGACACATATGGTACTAAAAGAACTATATCTACCACTACCATGTCTAGTGCAAAGCAAAATTGCAGAATAAGTTGAGATTCATTTAAGGATCTATCAGATTTAAAGCCAAGCACATATTAAAGCCAAGCACAGTTCAGTAATAATGAAAAACAAAGACATTAATATTTCAGTGGATGACACAGTCTTTCTAAGAAAAATGTCTGCCATACAAAAATGCTTGTTGTTAGCACATGCTTATGTAAAACATGGGACTTTCAGAACCCAAAGCTTTTTATTATGTGTTTATTAAAAAAACCAAACCTGCATAAGATAAACTACAAATATTTACTGTCACTGAAATCCAGATACTTAGGGCTAAAGGGATATAATAAGTAAATATAAAAACATGAAATCTATACTACTCTGGAACATCGATCCAAAGAACATGAGAGAATTCATAATTCTGCAGTTGCAGTGTTAGTCTGTGTTTATATACATATATATATATATAAAAGAAGGATGTAGTTAAAGCCCGGTCTTGTTTAGATTTCATGAAACTGTCTCATGAGTGATAAAACAAATAAAAAATAAATCATAAGTTAGAAAATGCCTTGAGAAAAAATAAACAGATCTTCAGTCAGTGCTCAGGATGAAGACAGGAAACAGCACACACTATACCACAGCAAACAGCAATCTTACATCTGCTGACAATACTTGAGTTGAAAATGGAACCTGTAGTAACTCAGAGATACTCCTGCCATAGTCTGCTGCATTATTCCATTTAGCTACATGTCTTACTATCAGCTTAATGCTTTTCAGTCGTTATTTTCTGAAACACATTGGCTGTGGCAGAATTTAAAGCACAAACATTGCTTCAATAAACACTGTTAACACCTTCTTTCAGATTCTTGATCTGAAACATAGAATCAGTGTGAATAATCATTCAAGAAAAACCCTAAAATTATGGTCTACTGAGCTAAGTTTTGTATCTATTAAGCTAGTTTTAGTACCCCTTACATGAAGGCAGCTTACCAGTAGCAAGGATTTTTTCTTATGCAAAACTATCTATGAATAGTTTGAAAGAACTAAGTTTTAGCCTTAAACAGTTGCTGCACTTTAAAATATATGCCTCCTTTCTCATATTTAAAGCATCTTTTTTTTTTATGATTGAGCAGCAAAATTATGCTAAGTTTAGCAGCTGAGATGAAACTTTATGTGTTTTGAACTTATTTTGACATCTTTCATAAAGGGCACTATTCTGACATTTTAGGAGACATTTTTTGCTACTGATGATATCCAAGTGCTCTGTAAAGCAAGGAAAGTGAAAGAATGGCAGAATCCAAGAAACATTATGAATTAAAAGAGTTATTTATTAATTACTAGAAGTAACTTTTAAAGAAGATATGAGATTTGAAAGTTTTTTACAAATCCTCCATCTTTAGTGGTGAAAAGACAATAAGAAGAATCGTATCAAACAAGTTGTTCTGATTGCTTCATAATCCTGATGTAATACCTGTATTCATCATATCCAAATCAAAAGATGTACATGTATTTGATGCAATGAGATTTGAATATTATTCAGAAAAATATAAATGTAACATATTTACTCAAAATTTAAAGATGCAGAAGTTTTTCATATATTTTTTTCCTTCATATTAAGAAACATTAGGAATTTTTGAAAGAAAGGGTAGTCAGTAAAACCTATAAAATGTTATCACTTCTTTCAAATGCATAGAAAAATTTCATATCAGTTCTTTTTCCCCAGAGAAAAAGGTTAGTTGATTTTTAGCAATTTGTGAAGGGTATATTACATAGCTTCTCTGTCCACAGGTAACGGCGATTTGTGGCTTCTTGTGGGCTAGAGAGATAGTGCAAAATAATTGCAAAAAAATAGAATTGTTTAGGCTGGAAAACACATTTGTGATCATCGAGTCAAATCATTAAGAGTATTGCCGAGTCCACTCCTAAACCATGTCCCTAAGTGCCACACCTGTAAATCTTTCAAATCCCTCCAGGGATGGTCATTCAACCCTGCCCATCCTGTTCTGATGGTGGGAAAGATTCAGATTAGGATAAAATCTGTGAATAAAAGGTAGTACTGCTGAAATATATTGGAAAATTCATGGAACTCAGTGGAGATTTTTATAAAAATGTGAGACGTAAATTTCTGTCAGGGATAATAAAGCCATTATTTGATAGGGGTATGGATTAAGCGAATTCTTCAATTTTCTTCTAGCCCTCTTTCTCTATAATTTTGACAATCAGAATGGTTGATTCTCTTCAGAGGCTGTGCTTTCAGTCACAGGCAGATAAGAATGTGCCTTTTATTGGGATCCCCCCATTGCAGGAACCCACCAGGCAGCATCGTCCCAGATGCTCTGCAGAGCTGCAACATCCCTCCTGCTCCAGGCCTTCCAGGAGCTGGCCCATCACAGGATGAGAGGCTGACTCCAATGAGCTAGAGGTGTCACAGCAAGGAGAATTCAAGTCACATGCAACAAGTAAGTAACAAGTAAGTGGGACTTGTCCAAATCACACCTGACAATCACCTCTTTAACAGAATTTTTTAAACATCAGGTCATCACTTCATTGGCTGATAAAAACGAACAGATGTCAGAGCTCTATGATCTCACATCAGCTGTCACTAGCCCAAAATACTTCCTGTATCTGTCAGCTAGAAACAACAACTTTACAAGTTCAAGGACCGAGCAAATATGCTATGGTAAAAACATTTAATTTCTCTGCATCTCAAGTATGAAGCCATTTGCACAATGACAGGCTCAAATGTTTGCTCTGAACACTATTTCTGCTGCAAAGAGTATAAGACTAAGAAAAAGGGAGAAAACCCCAGTGTTTTAGCTTTATTTTTATGGTCCCAGCTAAGCTTGCTTTTGCAAACTCTCTGCACACCAAGCAGAGCTCTGGACACCTTGCTGGCCATTCAAACCAGCTTGCAGGCCAGGCAAATGGACAGCTGTCAGGGGAATTTATCGAGCTGTTCCTCCCCAGAGCAGCAGCAGCATTAGCGTGCAGGGGGAGACAGGCCTGCTATTTTTAAATTCTGCTGTCTGATGTGCAGCTCACATCAGACAAAGGTGATTGCCACTGCTCTAGCCCCTGCAAAGGAGTAATTGCCTCACTCCCTCCTCAAATATTTGAAGAGGTAGTAAGAAAATGCTGGGTTTGTTAAGCAATATGCTCAGTTCTCCTTCCCAGCCGTCCACAGAATCAGAGGCTATCAAAATTTGCCTGTCACTTCTGACCTTCAATGATCTTTATTGTTAGTAGGGACATGTTAATTATGGCCACATAAAAAACAGGATACAGAAACATGGCTGTATCACAGGAGGAGCCATGATCACTGCACTGCGTGTTGCATTGACAATATGTGTGGTTCTGCTACCACACACATGATGCCAAGGAACAATTTTTCACAGTAGCCCATTTCAAGTCACAAGAAATAATGTACCCACAGAAGGATTACC
Source organism: Promerops cafer (assembly GCA_013398275.1). Classification (NCBI taxonomy): domain Eukaryota; kingdom Metazoa; phylum Chordata; class Aves; order Passeriformes; family Nectariniidae; genus Promerops; species Promerops cafer. Next base: position 2,291,484 of record VZSE01013675.1, read on the forward strand.
CTGTTTTTACACTGGAAAGGTACATACCCATCCACCAAGCCCAATCAACCTTTTCCCCAGTGATTTAGTGTTAGCACAACTCACCTACAAGGCTGGGAAGGAGCAATTGATCCTTTAGCTCTGATCTACCCCAGGGCCTGCTCCCCTGACTGCCCACCAGCCCCCCTTTCCTTCACTTTGATGCCAGGATTATTTGCCAATATGAGGGTATAAGTGCCAGGCCAGCAGGCACTTGAGAACAGATGGGAATGGGAAATTACCACAAGTGATAGATTACCTAATGATGTAAATTCTTATTTTCAAGGTACGGCATTTTTAAAGGGGTGGCACTTTTCTGAGGATCAGGTGATTTGTAGGGAATGTAGAGCCATGCTTTCCCAGGTCAGGAGAGCTCTTACTGTTTATCATTAACAATCTACCACTGAGAACACTTTTTACAGTGAGTCCTGAGGGGATGGTGCAGTGGTTTACCAGTAGTGGATGCTTTCCTCCCATCCCTCCCTTGCTGAGCAGCCCCAAATGCTCCCTGGATTCCAAATCCTGGTCTTTGCCTCCAGAAACAGAAATAGACCTGTGTCTTCTGCCTATGGCAGTTAAAAATGAAGTGTTTGTGAGTATAAATAGGGAAGTTTGACATTGCCACCTTAAAACAGATGAGTCTTTGAAAGCAGTGATCCATGAAAACCCCACAGCTAGCACTGGGAGTGGAGATTTCTTCTGGCTGGGAGACTGAGGTGCTAAAGGGAAAATATTGCCAGGAAGAATAGGCACTGAATGGAAGGGTATGATACCTCAATGTAGAGAAGACTGTAAAGCAACCAAATACCTCCGTATTTACTAGGAGACAAATGTCATTCACCCAGGGAAGCTGGATATTTAAAAGCTACACCCTTTCATTATTCTTACATTTATTTCCGGTTTATAATTGGTTTTGGCTCCTATTTTTCTATGGTTGCAGAATGTAATAAATTGTTACCAAAATTTTGAAAACCATGAAAAGAAGGATGGAAAAGGTGGGAACCATTTTGGAGGCCTTCCAGTAGTTTTAAACTGCATGTGAATTTTTGTATTTAAAACAGCTCTGTACCTTTTGCTTATACTGATTTTGCTGGTAACACATGGTCTTTTATTTTAAACCTTGTCATTTTGCAGTTTTTGCATCTTCCACACATGCAGGACAGAGCTCATACCTCAGTCATACCATGCCACAGATGGCAGTGAAGACAGCCTCTTATATCCAATAAAAGCAGGATCAGGCCTTCAGCTTGTGGAAGAAAAATCTTTTCAACTCACATACACAGAACCTACCACTGACCAAAGAGTGAGCTCCAAGAGTTAGGTCTCCTGGGACAAACACAGCTTCTGTGCCATCCTCTAGCTGAAACACTACCCTCTAGTTCTGTACTACTGCATTATTCAAATGTAATGGAGGAAATTAATTGGGAGCTGAAGTACCTAGTTACCAAATATCCTCATGCTGTGGGATAAAAAAAAGAAGAAAAAACAATCATAAAATGATAAAAATCAGTAGGCGGTATTTTTAAGAAAACACCCTCAGGAGCTGCGACCAGTCCTTGCCACTAAATCAGCATATCCTACCAGATCAGTAATTAACAATATTGGCACTAATAACCTTTGGTAGCATGGCAGCATGCTGATATCAGTTGAGATTCCTGTGATCATTATTGTAGAAGGAAGGAAGGAGGACTGAAATTTGCACAGATGGAGGAAATGGAAGGAAGTAAGATAAGTGTTTTTGAGAGAGAGAATAAAGTTTATGGGCTAGAAAAAGTGACAGGTTTTGAACTAAACTAGCTCAAGTTTAAAGATTCTATTACAAATGTCCTGATGTCAAGCATATCACTATTTAAAAAACAAAGGGAAAATGCACTTTATTTCATTGTTTGAAAATAACTGACCATTTTAAAGAAGAGGGAAACTATGGCTTAGGAAGAGCATCTTTAAATAATAAAAAAACAGCTAGAGTATAGCTGGAATAGGTCCTAGGATATTCTTCTAATTCACTTTCAATTAACAAAAATGACTACTTTCTGTATCAAGTGTCATAATTCTTCTAGTTGCTCATAAGAGAAATGAAAACTGTGTTTTTCTGCAGACACCTTGAGTCTAGAGAGGAGTCAGCCACAGAGAATGGGGCCAATTTGATGACATTTTTCTGAGGTATTGTGCTATAGCCATCCTTTACTCTGAGCAGAGTGAAATTTTGGTGTGGCTGCTTAATTATTTTGGTTAGCAAAATTTAAAATCTGTTCAGTAATCTTATGAGACTGAGTAGCTGGTACATAAAATTAAATTACATGTACAAAAAATATGAAACAATGTTTGTGGAAAAAAATCCTCATGCACAATAACGGGCTTTGAAAATGCTCATTGAAATACTCAGGAAAGAGATATTGGTGTTGTAAGAGATATTTCTGTGAAAAGTTCAGTAAGGCTCTTTTTAAGGAAGAAATGGAAAGCAAAACTGCAGACATCATTCTGCTACTATATAAATGCATGCATGTTTTAAAACTATCTGCAGTCCTAGTGTTTGAACCAGCTCACAAATGTTATGGAAGAATTAGAAAAAGCACAGAGGAAGATGGGGAGGATATAAGGGTGCCTGTAAATGGAAAAAAGTGAGTACAGAGAGTTGCTAAAACTGCATTTCTCCACACTGGAAAAGGAAGTGTAACAAACAGATCAAATACTAGCTTATGATAAATGGTGTGGGAAACAAAATTATGGATGTTTCTGGTAATATGATAGCACTGAATGATCAAACGAAAATATCAGGTGAGAGAGACTAGAAAGAAAGAAAGAAAGAACCTATTTTTTACATGCAAAGTATTTATAATGTGAAGTTCACTCCATGATTACATCACAGCTATTTGGATTAAAAAAAAAAGGCTAACCTAATTCATGGATGAAATGATCCATTTATATGTTAGTGGTACAAAGATACGTCCTGCAATTCAGCAAGTCCTTGAGTCACAGACTGAGGAAAGTTACTCTCAAACAGTTACTCTCTTGCTGTATTTCTATATCCTTGTCTTGGCAAATGATACTTTTGTTAGACAAAAAATGCAAATCTGGCTATTTGGCTTGACTCAGTGCACCTTTCAATATTTTCATGCCCACTCAGTATTTCTGATTCATGTACTAAAACAAGCAAGTGAAAAATTAAATCACATTTGAACTGTATTTCCTGGATGGCTGTACTTTCATCAGCTTAGAATCCAGTTTTATAAACTGTCTGAACTAAGAGAAACAATGGATCAAGTTAACTGGTGCAACTCTGTAGGCTGTCATTCATAAACTATGGTCACTCAGTTGATGTGCTTTATACACAATATATATGTACACCAGAGATATTGTTCATAGAGCTGTGTCACAAACAGACCTTTTCCAAGTCACTCTGCAAGTGTTCTGCATCACCTTGACATTTATAGTCTCACTGAAAAGAAAGAGCTGATGTATATACTCTCCAAAAAACCCAGGTCAGATTCATTTTAGAGGAATATGTGAAATCACCTGTAGTTGTTCTAAACCCTGGTCAAATGCTGCCTGTATGCAGCCTTTCAAGCTCTGCATATAAATAACTAGCATAGACCACTGTCTACACCTTTCACATACAAGATTTAGAACATTATTTAAAATTAACTGCAGCCATTGAAAGACAATCTACAAAAAAGTAGCATTAGATATTCTTTTTTATTTAGAACAGGTTAAAAATGTCATGAAGAAGATAAAAGATGAAAAGGATACGTGCAGAGAAATAAGACCTTTCATTTACTTCTAAAACTATTTTGCTAATTGGTCCCTCTCATAGGTGTATCTTGGGAAAATGAAACAATAAGGCGAAAGAATAATAATGAGGCTTTGAAAAAGGAACAAAGGTTTGGATTAAAGGCCTCTGAAAGGACAGAAAATTGAAGGTGGTGGACAAGAATAGATCAGAACAATCAAGACAAGAAAGTCTTAGAATAGGACTTCATAACAGCTGATTCTTTGTATCCACAGTCTTTCTTTTTCACTCAGAACCATACAAAATAATTTTATAGAAACTGTTCTATTCTCATCTACATGAAGAAATTATTAATCTCTTAATATAAAAAATATCAGGGTTTGTTTGGCAGGCTGTTGCCTATTCATTGATCTAAAATTAAATTAAAACTCTTCCTTCTGGGATCCTCTGAGATACCCTGAAGTGAGCATCCATGAACACTGGCATCTGAGGATTCCGCAGACACTAGCACTGCATTTCCCCTCCACTTCCCTACTTGAGTTTAAATTACATAGCTTCACTTTTCTGATTTGAAATGCAATAGATATAAAAGTATAATGCTCACTGCAATCATGTCATATTTAAGGAAAAGAAGAAAGATTTAAGATAACTGACGAGAGTTGGATTCAGCAAATCACATTAGAAAGGAAAAAATATGTTTGGTGAAATCCCCCTTTTTTATATAGTCTTCAGATATTTATATCCAGACAGGATAATCGTATACCACAGAAAGAAAATATAACTAGGGTTGGGGAAACACTGTTTACTTATTGCATTTAAACGTAAACATTCTGTACTTGAAAAGTTAACAGCAAACTATCAAATGTACTAATCTTAATAATAAAATACATTTGGTCAGGTACAGATCTGTAAACATAGTTTACATAATTCTATTTCATTTTGAGCTCATAAGGCAAATCTCTGAGCACATATCTTTAGAGTCACAGCATGCTGCTGACACTAATGAGAATTTTGTGCTTATCCTAAAAGTATGCTACCTTTTATATTTGGGATTTGCAACAGCATTCAGATTCCTGGTTTTCTCTAAAAGTCAGTGTCAATCAGTCTAACTCTCTTGGTTCTCCTTTAAGGCTTTATGATGAAGTTATTTGTGTGGATTCAGATCACCTTGGCAATCAAAATCCAAACGTAGGTAATAGTTCTGAGCATTTCTCACACTTCATGATATTTGGCTATTTTGCATGAATGCCCCCTATGACACAAGTGTATTCAAAGTACAGGAAAGGACTGGAAGGTACACAACTAAAATACATCATTACTGGTAAAACCAATTGCATCCCTTAGTGAGAAAACTTAAAGTTGCCTGAACCAGAGCTTGTTTAGAGTATTGTGTTGTTTAATTGTGATCATGCCACCGAAAACTTCAGTGAAATGAGGATCTCTGTGGATCTGCATATGCATTGACACAGAATGTGCTTTTGAATGCAGGAAAGTCCCAGGAAAGTCCCAATCTCACAGAAAGACTGAGAAATGCAAAAAGTAGTTAAATGAGACTCAGAGCACCAACACGTCTACAGGCCTAAAGGGCTCTTTGCATGGTGTGCTGGTTTTGGCTGGGGCAGAATTAACCTGCTTCAGAGTGGCTGGTGTGGGGCTGCGTTTTGGACTTGTGCTGAATGCAGAGTTGAAAATACAACAGATATTTTGTTATTGCTGAGCAGGGCTCACACAGAGCCAAGGCCTTTTCTGCTTTTTGTACAGCCACGCTGGCCGGGAAGCTCGGGGTGCATGGGAGATTGGGAGGAGACACAGCCAGGACAGGAGACCCAAACTGACCAAAGGGACATTCTTGACCATGTGACATCATGCTCAGTATATAAAGTGGGGGAAGAAGGACAAAAGCAGGGGTGTTTGAAGAGATGGCTTTGTCTTCCCAAGTCAGCGTTTGGTGTGATGGGGCCCTGCTCTCCTGGAGATGGCTGAACACCTGCCTGCCTGTGGGGAGAGGTGAATTAATTCCTCGTTTTGCTCTGCTTATGTGTGCAGCTTTTGCTTTCTGTATGAAACTCTCCTTATCTCAGCCTAGGAGTTTTCTTTTACCCTTCTCATTCTCTCGATCCTGCTGGTGGGAGAGTAAATGAACAGCTGTATGAGGCTTGATTGCTGGCTGGAGTTAAACCATGATACACAGGGAGTAAAGATTCCTATACCATCTTTGAGTCTCAGACGAGAAAAATGGAAAAATTATCTGGAGGATACTAAAGTCAATAAGTGGAGCATTGGGTTTGGATTTGATCCAATTTACCCTGGTTTCTCAGTGGGGTTTTTCACTTATTTTCAAAATTTACTTTTTAATTGCATTGGCATCAGAATTCAGAAATCATGTGTGTAACTAAATTAGAAGCACACATCTCTCTCTTAAAAAATCATTGAGTTCTTTACTACATCAAAGTAGGTCTGGTAACTTAAGAACTGAAAATGGATTACTTTTAGAGGCAATATTCTTGGCCTTACCTTCTGAACTAAACTCAGGTAAAATTCCTCATGCAAACCAGCACGGATCCTGCCCACAAGGAGACTCTTATGCAAGGCTTAAATTATCAAAGTAGTAAGAGGCAATTCTACAGGGGAGCAATCACTCTGTGGAGGCAGCCAACAATTTAGTTACAGGAAATGCATATTACAAATGAGGATTAATACATCCACCATATTTGGAATGTGAAAGAATATATTATATATTAATTCAAAATTACAATCACAAAAGTTAACAGTTAGAAAATGATGCCCTGGGACATAGAGGTGTGATTAAAAATTGTAAAATAACTGTCAGAGATTGACAGTGATGTTTTTCCCTCTCCTTCTGTTCAAACGGCTTTGATGATAGAGTAAAAGTACTCATGATTTGCTTGTTTGCTGTGTATGTGCTATTCAAGTAATGTTTCTCTCAAGGGGGGGGACTAGAAAACTCAATTTTACATATGCTTAATGTGCTTGAGCTATCAAATGCAAAAAAACAGAATATGGAACATAAAATATGAAAACATATAAACTGAACACTGAGAAGAAAATAAATACAATTTTGCTAACCAGTAACAAAAAGTATTTACTACATTACAGTTCCAAAGATATTCAAGATCATTAAACTTTCAAAAATAATCGAGTACTTTTCACACCTCAAAGAATTAGAAAAAGCTGAGACAAGTAAGTCTTTACATTAAAATATATTAATTAAAACATTCTAATCCCATGAAATGTATTCAATCAAAATAACTGCACAGTTTTGTGGTGACATTACCTATTACAAGAATATAATTCAGCAAAGTTTAACATTCCTGTGTGTTGTACTTCCCCTCCAATTCTCCTGTAAGAATGTGGCAACCTCAGGCACCAAGAAAGTAACAAAGAAATTACTAAACCACAGAAATCATGTTAGAACAATCTTCCTATATTTTATCATGCTGCTACTATTACGCATAAGATTTTAATGTTACAAGCACACACTGTTATGTCCAGTAGAATGTTTCAGATTGATACTAAATTCAGTTGCCACTCATTCTGTCAGAAGACAGAGTGATTCCCAGCTGTGCAATTACTAGGAAATTTTGTAGGCTCCAGACTCATCATACAGAATAACAAATATATCTTTTCTGAATAACTAAGATAATCCTCAAAATGTGTTTCAGAAGAAAACTATTAATTCAAGAAGTTTTTCAGGGTAAACAGCAAAGGCACAACAGGTATTTACTGTTGTGTCTCCTGACCCTTGTTCCTGCAGCTTCCTTCTTTGCCCTTGTGAAGAGCAGCTGTGCAAAACAGCATGTCCCTGCCCACCACATCCACTCACACCAAGCCTTTGATTGTCTCTGCCTAGTTGCATGGCTAGGGTAAATCTCCACGGCTTTCCACTACTTTGTGCATGATAACACTGGCACAGAAACAGGAGACTGAGGAGCGTTTGTTTTTAGTGCACTTTAGAGAGCAGTGCTTACCAAATCCTGCTTGGTGACACCTGTGCAGGCCTGCAGCCAGCAGGCAGGGATAATCAGTCATCCAGAAGTCAGCACCTGAACAGGATCGAGTTGCTGAGGGATTGCTGATAGTATAATTTGATCAACAGAATTTTCCTGTGAGTGATGGTGTCTGAGAAACAAAAATACCTCTGTATTTGACTTTGTGTTGAATTTGCAAGCCTTTTAACAAGAACAGAACCAATGCCTCAACAACTTGATTGTTGTGAAACAACCACATAAGCCATGACATTTAGTACCATAACATGTAGAGCTACAACTCTTCTCTGTGCTGAACAAACTCCTTAATACTGCTTCCAAGTAGAGCTGAAGACAAAGACATTTCAATACAAGCCTGAATAAAACAGAAACATTTAAATTCAATCAGATGGACACATTGATTCATGAAAATGTCCCTTATAATTCAATAATGAGGTTTGTAGGTTGCTGCATTTTGTACAGAACTTTTATGGCTTGTTCAAAATTATCAAGCACAATATGCTTTTTTCATTCCTAGCTCTATTGCTACAAGGATTTCTCTACAGAATGAAGGGCAAGCCTGGTGTAAAAGTCCACAATATAGGATTTTTATATTGGATAGGATTTTTAGGATATATAGGATTTTTAAATCTGCATAAACAAAATTCATTAAGAAATGACTTAGTTATATACTGCTTATTTTTGACCCTATTGTGATGATTATTATTTCACGAGTGTTAAATTAGACATAAGTATTTTTTTGACAAATACATAGATTTTACTCATCTATTGACAAAGTTGAATCTTTAGTCCTAAAAGTTGTACTGATTTTATTTGTTGAGTAGAAATCCAAGTATCATCTTTGTTAAGGTAGAATGCTTTGGCTGGTTTTTTCACAGTATTTTCTGTCCAACAAGAAAACAATGGCTGAAATGGTAAGAATTATATAAAGTGCTAGAAAAAACTTCACAAAGTTGTTTCGGTAACCAAGTGGAGTTAAATTCTACTTTATTAAAGTACTTATGAAAAGCTTAAAAACACAACAAAAGATTAGAGTTATGTTTAATACAGAGGACATTTTCAGACTTTTCCCAGAGCAATGGCTGAGCAGTCCATGTCAGCTTACATCTATCAGGATGCATTAAGATGAAAAATGTACTGCTATACATAATGTACAAACTGTAAATAATGTTACATTTATTTCTTGTTTTCTGCTTTCACAAATTTCTGGCATACTGTAATAGTTGGAGTTCACTAGACAGAACTAAATTTAGCAAAGGTATAAATTCTATATAGAAATCTATAAAAAGAATATAACCTGATTATAGATATATAATATATAACATACAATATAAAATATATCATATATACTATATCATATGTCATATAGTATACATATTATATATATAGATAACAATGTCTATATAAAAAAAAAATATTGTAATCCTGATCTTTTGCCTGGAAGACCAGGATTAGATATAAGATACTTCTCTCAAAAATTATGAATGAATATTAATGAAATGCATTTGAGTAGTGGACAATGGACATTTATAAAATATTCCCATATTAGTTTTAATTTAGAATGACAGTAAAAACAGATTGGAAGAAAGGACTAGCAATACATGATAGTCAAGTCACAAGAAGCCCTTCTAGATAATGGAGAGATTATCCTAATTCTATACCTACTTTCTGTTTAGCACAGTTGAAGTAACTTTAATGAACTGAGCCAGCGTTGCTGAAAGCAAAGGAAATTCAGAAAATGGAAGCAGAAGTTCAAGTCCCTAATTTTCTGTATTAGTAAGTTTCTCCTTAAAAATACTCATGTATAATTTATCATTCATGGCTTCTTATTTATCAAAATAAAATGGTTTTTTTAGAGGATTTAGTATAATAAGGATTGAGCAATATATTCTGGAAATATCAAGTTCTATATTCATTAAATGTAGTAATATTTGGAAAAAAATCTCAGTAGAACTGAGAATTCAGAGGTGAGACAATTAATGGTCTTCTCCAAATTTCTAAAGATTTGATTTAAATCAGTCCTGAGACATCATGTCAAATTACTGAGTAGAAATGAGTGGAGGTTCAGGTCTACTGAAGCTGCTGAAGGTGTATCACACAATACTAGAAACACGTCCTTGAAAGCCTTTGCCTACTTTAATATATGTTGACTTGTCACAATTTGACTTAATCAACTTTGGCTTTTAGTTGACAAGACCTGTACTAATTCTTTTGTAGTGTTATCTAACTTCTTCATCGGGTACAACAAATACTGTATTTCTAAGCTTAGACACAGGCTGTGTATAATAGTGTATAAATCATTGAAGGTGCTGTACAAGGGACTGATTTTTTTCTTTATTTCAGAATGTTTGAAGAAGCTAGTTCTGTCTAAATTGAAAGGTCTACATTAGAAAATACAGACAAAAATCAGAGTATTGAACAGAAGAATTTTGTCATAGAATACCAGCTCAATCAGTTTCAAAGCATCTGAGGCTAAAGAAAACCCACAGGTTTTGCTCTAACTTCTTCATAAGGGCATTGCTTGAAAAGACACTTGCTGGAAATACTGTTCAAGACTTTTGTCTCACAAGACAATACCAGGATTGATAACTGCAGTCACGGAGGCAGAGCTTCTAGGACATATTAAATGATTATCACAGAATCACAGAATGGCTTGGGTTGTAAGAGACTTTAAAGATGACATAGTTCTAACCTCCTGCCATGGGCAGGGACAACTTTTACATGACCGGATTGCTCAGAGCTCCATTCAACCTGTCCTTGAAAACATACAGGGATGGGATATCCACCACTTCTCTGGGCAACCTGTTCCAGTGCCTCATCACCCTCACAGTAAGAATTTCTTCCTAATATCTAGTGAAAACCTACTCTCTTTTACTTTGATGCTGTTCCCCTTTATCTTGTCATGATATGCATTTTTAAAAAGTCTTTCTCCATCTTTTTTCAATGCCCTGTTCATGTACTTTGGGCTTCAATTATGCCACCTTCTCTTCTCCCAGCTGAACAATCCCAATTCTCTTTATCTCGTAGGAAAGGTGCTCCAACCCTTAATCATCTTACTGGCCACTACACTTCATCATCAGTTCCAAGACACAGAATTCTGAAAGGAAAAAACCCCCATGTTTATGGATTACTTCTATGCACCCTAAGTTCAGGACACCAGTACTGCCTATATGAATCCAGCCTACTTCTCAACGCATTATTTAGTACTACACAGAGAAGATACTTACTTTGCCCTTGTACTCTTGTACAGATGTTTTTCATTAATATTTGATTATTACTACTCTTTAGATAGGCTTCTCAAAGATTGTGTATCAAAAATGCAGATCAAAGACTTATCAAAATTGATCAGCAATTTATTTTATTCTCATACAAGTCCTTTGGAGACACTAACAGAAAACTGCCATAATTTATGCATGCACAAGAATGAACAGTGGGGAAACAACTGTTCTACAGAAGTTCATGCATAACAGTCAAGATATAGTAATTATTTTTGGTTTGCAGAGAACATTTGGTTGTGTGCATAACTTTTACCTTTTACATATTCATTAAGCTGTTTGTATTAAATGTTGTTTTAAAATGAGTTCAGGCTAATTTTGCTGATAAAAATATGATTACTAGCTCTCATTATTGTTTAATGTGGTTGGCTAATTACTTGTTATTTAGACTAAAAATGTTGCTACTAATGTTCTGTTAATAGCCAGCACTCTTGGCCAGGCTTTTGGGAAGAAATCTGTTTATGTATGTACTTGGTTATATCTCTGTTCTGAAGGCCCTTGCAAATTACTGCTCAGGCTTTTCCCCCATATTCAATATTTTCACCTAGAGATATTTATGGGAGGTGCCCTGTTATTATGGAAGTCTCCTGTATCTGCAAGCACTTGGATGGACTGCATGTGACCAGTTTCCCAATACAGACTCCTGACAGGTAAAGGACAAGAGGTGAAGTTTGTTCTCAGAAATAAGGTCCATTATATGAAACAACTTCTTGCAGTTGCTGGGGTTGGTTCAGCTCATTTGTATGCCAGCTTCTGCAAGCTGACATCTGTTACGGATCTACCTCAGATAAAGCTGACTAAAGAAATCAGCACTGCCTTTCACCTGTCAGTCAAAATTATTCTGAAAACAGATTGTGGCCTTTGGTGAGGAAATAGGCAAAATGGCCCATTCAGTTTCTCTAACAATTATTTTTTAAGCAAGTTTCTTATGTTGGTATGGAGAATCAAATGACATCACATTTGGATCAGCAAATAGGGTTGTGAAGGACTGTTTACACTGTCCTTTGTCATGTGAAATGGATTTAACATTTTTCCTGTAAACCTCCTTGATTTAGTTCTGTGTTACGGTCATAAAAACAGATGATTTTTCAATGGAAAAATATATCAAATATTATGCCACTCTTGAACACAACACAACAACTTTTAGACCAGCTGATTGTATAAAGCTTAATTAATCTATTTTTTAGACTGGAGTGTTAATAAATGAGATATGGAAGAGCAATAATAAATATACCTTCTGGGAAGAATGCATTTGAAAACAATTTGTAGTTTTGAGAAAAGTTACTTGTGCATTTGGTGAATGCAAAACCATTTAAATCTTATACAGATAATGGTTTAATTATATATTAATATAATATAGTATATAATTAATTATTATAATTACATAATGGGTATATTAATTTCAAATTAATTAAAATTCATTATTTTCCCTTTATAGTAAGAGCCCAATGCTAAGATTCGATATACAGATTTAGAAACATAAATGAAACCATAGAGTTTTTAAAATGAAGAATAATCTAGTTTGCACTTTCTTACTGTTCAGTCCTTTGTAATATTTCACTTGCCTGTTGATTTGGAATATGAAGATCCTGCCAAACGTAGGATGGCTAGAATGACACTGTTTCCCTGGAAGTTCTTTTTTTAAACAGTAGCCTTGAGAACATTTCTGTACAATGAAAACAAAGACAAGCACTTTGAAAACTGACCATAAATTATGTATGTCTCAGATAGGTGTCAGGCAGCCAACCAGCCTGTTTAATTGAAAAACAAACAAAAAACTACAAAATGACACTTAAAAAGTGCATGCTTAATATAAAAATAAATGATGTTAATGGGAATAAATATGTTTGTAGCATAGCAACTGATGCCAATTTTCCTCAACATTTCTCTCTACAGACAGCTCTCTTTGGTTTTTGATACTAGCTAGGGTTTTCAAGCTGAGGAAGGCAATCTTCTAAAACTGGCATTTTGCTCCCTTGCAAACATTTACTGTGGTTAGTGATTTGCTATGTTGCTTTTTTTCTCATGAATTATCCACAATTGCTCCTTCTCCTTGGTCTATCTTTAAAAATATGCTACTATAAATCAGTAATTGGCTATGTGAATGGACAGCCATTTGTGAATTGCTGTAAACTAGAGAGAGGATAAAGCTAGAAAAACACGTTTTGATCAAAAAATTGCTCCAGATTGGAAGCATTTTTTTTTCTCTGCAATGGTAAATTCTTTAGATTTGATTTTATGTTTAAAGTTTCAGCATGCAATAGAATTTTATCAGCATAAATTTTATATTCTTAGTTCAGACAGAATATGAATTAACAGTAGCATCAAAACCAGATATAAGTATTAATGTTGCTAGTAAAATAGATTGTGCTTCATAGATGTAATGTCATTTGGCCCTACAAATTCACAAAATCTGTGACATCTCTCAGTTGTAAGAATCCACTACTTAATGACATAAAATGAATGCATACCAGGCCTTGCTACAGCTACAGCGTCTCTGAAAACATGAAAAACTGAGCTATTTATTTTTATATTTTTGGTAGGAAGTTTTTGAATTAATAAAATGAAATCCGGAAACTGGTCATTCAGATTGTGGGTGGGTATGGATATTAGTTGGCCTCACCAAAGAACTTGGTATATTTACTATTTCACAGAATAAGCTGAGTTGAAAGGTGCACACAAGGATTATCGAGTCCAGCTCCTGGCCCTGCACACCACCATCCCCAAGGGTCACACCATGTGCCCAAGAGCATTGTCCAAACACCTCTTGAACTCTGTCAGGCTGGTGCTGTGACCACTTCTCTGGGGAGCCTGTTCCAGTGCCCAGTGACCCTGTGGGTGAAGAACCTTTTTCTAATGTTCAACCTAAACCTTCCCTGACAGGACTTCAGGCCACTCTCTTAGTTCTTGTCACTGGACATCACAGAGAAGAGATACAAGAATGGAATCCTATGAATGACTAGTTTCTAGATTTCGTTTTGTTAATTAAAATCCTCTGTTTATTTGCCTCCATACTATATTCTACTCTTCAAACTCAAATCTAACTCAATTCTGAGCAATACAATCACACAAATGTAAATCCAGTCAAGTAAGAGTCCCTCAAAGACCCTACAATGACAGCAGGAAGACCCTGCAGTGTTCCCTTTTAACTGATCATGCAAATATAGTTTGTCACCTTGGATCTAAAAAACAAACAGAAAATTAGAATTGACTATCCAAGAAAAACTGGTTTTCCAAACTACTGTTTATGTAATATAATTTGCTGAAAGTAACAAAAGGATATATGGTACTAATCAAGGGACCTGGATGAAAGCTAAATTAAAATAACTCAGACACCTAAACCACTATGGAAAATGGCTGGTTACTGAAAAGATCAGTCAGAAGGTTAAGCATGATTATGTCTTTTGTTCTTCTTGGCAACTTTTGAGTGTGTAATCTGCATGTAGCTTTTGAATTTCATCTACTGATAGCTGACCATGAGTCTGAAGGAAGGCTACCAAGCTGATTAGAGGGATGGAGCACCTCTTCTATGAGGAAAAGCCAGGAGAACTGGGATGGTTCAGCCTGGAAAAGAGAAGGCTTTGGGGTTACCTAATTGCAGCCCTCCAGTACCTGAAGGGAACTTACAGGAAAGATGGGGAAGATTATTTCCAAAGGCATGCAGTGACAGGACAAAGGGGAATGACTTCAGACTGAAAGTAGGTTTAGATTAGATATTAGGAAAATATTCTTTACTGTGAGGGTGGTGAGGCACTGGAACTGGTTGCCTGGAGATGTTGTGGATGTCTCCTCCCTGGAGGGGTTTCAGGTTGGGTTGGATTGTGCTCTGAGCAATCTGATCGAGTTGAATGTGCCCCTGAACATGGCAGCAGGGGGGGTGGATGGATAAGATGATCTTTAAGACCCCCTGCCAGCCCAAACCATTAAAAGATTTTATGATTCTATGATATAACAGGTGTTTGCAAAAGCATTTTATTTTCTTAATACCATCTCCACCTGGCCTAAACAATGTGACTTTTGGGGTCAAGGATTTGATAAAATCTTCAATTAGTTTTTAAACTGAAGCCAATGTTCAGTTCAACACCCATTTACTAATAAGCATTTCATAATGTGCAATACTTGAAGATTTACGCTGATGAGATGATGGTAATTAAAATTAAGTACATAGGGCAACAATAGAAACCCCATTGTTTATGCACTTAAGTCAGCATATTGTATTTCCCTCTAATTGATTCAATTAATCTTCAGCATTGCTTTTTCCTCTAATGTTGAGTTGGAAAATCTCATCTTTTCCCTACAGCAGGAGAGCTCATCTCTGGCTCAACCTGCCCCAAAATACCAGACAAAATACAAAGCTAAGTGGAAGCACTGCTTTAGTGAGCAGGACATTAATAGCTAATGCTCATCACCCTGAATCTCTCCCAAAGGTGTGTCTGGAGGGTATGAGACTCAGTTGTAATCATTTGGGAAATATGACACAAAACAGTTTGTCTTGACAGTCATTAAGCATGAAGTTGCTCAAGAATTACCTATGGAAACAGTGCCCCTGCACCAGCTTCATGTTGACATTGCTGTGTTAAGGGCAGAATTATCTGCTGCCTCAGAAATTACTCAGTAATGCAAAGTCTTAACTCACAACTCTGTGTGGGGAGGGGAAAGGAGTGTGTGTGTGTAGACTCTGAGAATTCTAGATCCACAGAACATACACGCAATTCTTGTAGTGAGCAGCTGGAGACAGAATATGCTATTACAATAAAGTTGCTAAAAAAAGATAAGCTGCAAAAGAGATAACTTGAGGAAAACCTATTAAAAACTTTTGTTGTGGTATCATATAAAGGAAGGAATTCAACTTAGGTTCCACAAAGGGCTAGAATCCCACCTCAAGCATCCAGAAATTATGGCAAGAACTCAAGTAATTTCAGGAAACCTAGAATTTCTCCTTGGGTGGACAGTAGCATGGACCACTACCTTACCTCTGCCTGTGTGCATTAGTAAGTAGGAGAGCACAAGTAAGTGCAGACCTGGAGTGAAAGAGTTATTGGTAAGCACCTGCACTCCATCGTTGCAGGTATTTTGGATAAATTTTAATCTAGTCTTTTAGACTGAATGCTTATTAATTGTTGGGATCCAGTAGGGCTACTACCAGAGTGCAGAGTTGTGCTTTGCTTCATTCAAAAGGGATGAAATGCATGTTACAATATGGTTTCATGATCTGAACCAGAATGTAGGAAGAGCAATGACTGGCACTTCCCCTTGAAAATGCAGGTCTGATCTGTACCGTATTTGTATAGATGCTTCTCATGTCTCAGTCAGTTATTCTTTTAACTGCAGGGAGATTATTGATGCTTTTGAAGTACATCAGGTCTATTAAGATGAAAGCTACCTAATGCGTTATGTACCGGATGCCTTCCTTTAAAGTCCCAGTTTGCTGGTGCAGTGTCACTAGATGAATGCAGTTTGGAGAGGGCCTCCATGAGACAGCTGTACAACAGCATTTCATACCATGCAAGCAATTTAGGACCAGATACATCAGCAATGCACTCCAGCTGTTTTACAATATTCCCACCGCCCAAAGAGGCCATAAAACCAATTTAACTAGTCTGTTAAGTCACGTTCATGGCTGCTTCGTGCCAACAGGCACAAAGCTGCTGAAACATATTGGTGAGCTTGTCCTGTATTCTGTCTTCAAAACAATAGGAAACCTTTAAATAGTCTCACCTGAAGTGATGTATTATTACACATGCCAAAGTATCAACCTACCTGGAAATCTTGTTGCAAAGTGGAAACACAAATTAAATGAAATTGCTCATTCAGCAAAAGGAACGAAAATAGCATACAAAATAGGGTTCATTCTCCCTTTCCAGTTCACCTGCCATTGGTGTTCAACAAGACAGAGAACATTCCCACCTGCCACAAAGGCACGTAGAGCCAGTAGCAGTTAAGACAGACTTTCTCCCTTCTACCAGGAAGCATTTACTGAAGCTATTAGAATTCAAACAGGCTCTGCTGGGCACTGAGTTTTATTCTTACTTGTTTTAAAAGTATACAGCAGGTGGTCTTGAAAACACAGATACTTCAACACTGTTGGAGATATTTCCTGAAGTCTACTTTTTTCCCCAAAGAATATGAAAAATGCTGTTTTAGTGACTGAGAAAAGTTTATGCATATAGTGTTACAATATATTGAGGCCTTGGATGGCAAGTGCAAAAGTAAGCCCACTAAAATAATAATTTCTGCAACAGTTTCTAAAAAAAATATAATGAGGATGTCATATGCTTGCAAATGTTCTTTTACATTGAGGTAATTCAATTTCCTTTCCTTAATGTCCACCTAGGCTAAAGTAGTCTACTTTAAAGATGTTAACTATGTTGTTTCTAATCCATACAAAACTACTGAAAAAAGCAGTATGTCCACTAGGATGTTATAGGCTTGCTGAAAAGGTAGCACTTCTCAAAAATGGACTTAAAGATACACACTCAGTAGGGACAATTCTTTAGTGTGCGATAACTTTCAGGGGAAAATTGTATCTATTTCGATAGCTATATACTTGCTTTCCACCAAACAAATACTGTCCTTGGCTGCACTCATATGATGACTAAGCTAAGGAAGCTTCAAGAGTTCTTGTGGGTTTGACTTTTTATTGTCAACCTTTTTCCTGACTCACCACTCACTTATCCTAAGTAAATGACCCTCTAGAAGAGAGGCAACATCTGCTGTTTTTTCTAGTGGCCTAGATCTCACAGGAAACTTCAGTAAGGAGCAGCAGGTGTAGCAACCTTAAGCTACCTCCACATGTGTATGTAAATCTAGCAACAGAGAAATGACAGAAAGAGAAGCTGGCCTTCTTCTTTAAAATAATGAGTCTGGCCACATATGATGCTAGATTTAAGTAAACCACAAATTTTAGTGTCTGATTTGGATGATACAGTAATTGCATACCGTGATATTTCAAGTGCCATGCCTTGAAGGAATGTGTCTGTATTCTGTATTTTATATCAGTTGATAATTCATGGACAATATGTGCTCATGGGTAACTGTTACTAAGCTCCTTGTGATGTTATCTGTAAACTACAAGTCTTTTGATTGTATAACATAAAATTAAACTGCCTTCATATATTTAATGAAGGCCTTTTAATATTTTTCAGTCTAATTGGCAGATATACAGAGAATGCAGAGCATTTTACATGCAAGTTTGGAGATCCATGACTTGGAAATTATAATGGCTACTAATTAATCCAGTTTGTAGTGCAGAAAATACTGTTTTCTGACAGGGTTTCAAAGCTTAAAGACATTATTTACTGTGGTTCTTAAGTAAAGTGTACTTTACCCAGGAATAAGAACCCAGTTGAGACCACTACATCAGAACTCAGGTTTCAGAAATGCGAAAAATCATAGGAGGTCATAACCCATGTAGAAACTTGGCCAGCCACAGACAAAAGGTTATATACTGTCTTTAGGTGAATATGAATAGAGGTATTTAAACTGGATCTAGTTTCAGTTACAAAAAATAGGTACATAAAATTAACTTGTCTTCACCACACTGAAAAAAAAAATTGTTTATTTTATCTTAATGAGGAAAGGATACCTGTCCTCTCCGTACCATTCTATATTTAACCTACCTATTTAATAATTAAATAAACAGTATTTATAGCCTGTATGAAGCTGAAAGGCTGCAAAACAGGAAAAAACATATTCCATTCACTAGTGCTGTGCAAGAGACTTGGAAAAAATCTGCTAGGACCCCTAAATCTCAATATTAATCTCATCAGCTGGATAAGTTTTCCAACAAAGTCACATCAGCTTAGCTTAGATAAGGCAAGCATTTGAGTAACTATGCTTAAAAAAGTACAAACCCAAAGAGAATCAACAAAAACATTACAGTCAACAGTCTTCCAATGGTAGAGTGATTAATACTGTCCTCTGGTGACCAACTTCAAAACAAAGAGTATTACAAAGTGGCAGAGATTGAAGTACTAGGTTGTTCTTGACTCTTTTGCCAAATGAAAGAAACACTCCCTCTCCCCCTTTCTCTCTTGATCGCACCCACACAACACATTTTCATACTATGTATGCCCTCCTGGTTCTCACCTTTCTATATGGTTTTAGTTACATTTCTTTTAGATTCTACATATATTTACCTGAACAAGTTTCACTAGAGATTAAATTTTCATTATTACTTGGTGAATAGGTATCTACTTCCTTGTAGACACCTCTCCAGTTTAAATGTCCAGTTTAAAATCTTGACTTCCTATTTCTCTGCTTCCCATGGTTCTTCAAAACTCAAAGGCTAGCCTTAATATTTCTTTGATTCATGCTTCTGTAATTATTTTGATTCATATTTTTAGG
Source organism: Promerops cafer (assembly GCA_013398275.1). NCBI lineage: Eukaryota > Metazoa > Chordata > Aves > Passeriformes > Nectariniidae > Promerops > Promerops cafer. The sequence goes on from VZSE01013675.1 coordinate 2,310,860, forward strand.
AATATTTTTTTAAGAGATGGGACACACTTCTATTTTAAGGTGTGGTGGTTAAATAAGGAATATTTTTGAGTTATGTTTGGGGCTGTGTATCTCAAGACATAACCAGATAAAAGGCCGTTAACCCCGTCTTTTAAGTAAAATTAGGAATGACAAGATATTAAGTTGACAAATTATGGACTCTTAATCTTGAGATGAAAAAACTAATTTTGAAGCCTTTATACAGTAATCTTTCAGAAACTCTGTTAATAACCTTGAGTTTCCTCAGTAATTAAAATGGATACTTCATCATAATGGAATGATGGATCTGTTTACATCAGCCATTACATCTGTAGTCATCCAGGCTTTTATTTTATAACTCAAGATGTATCATAGTTCTGAGCTCAATGAAGACTTTTGAAATATTTAAAATTGGCCATCTTTAATGTCAATCTGACAGTGACTAAGAATGTGTCTCTGTAAACTGCAGGATACATTCAAGAATAAAAACTCTACCTCAAACCACTCTTTAGTAGAAAATATAACAGGAACAAAGAAATTTTTTCTTGGGACCACAACCTGAAACTAATTTTAAACCAAAATACAAGATGTTTTGCCAACAAAGCCCCTCAAAAACAAAACCAAAAATCTTCAGTTTTCTAAAATACTAAGATAAAAATTTTCTGTTTGACTGAAGGATAACAACTGTAACGCATGTTTAAGTATTAGTAGGTGAATGAGTCTGGTGGCAAAAGAAATGCCTGGTCCTCAAGATTAAGGGCATAGACTTAACATGTGGTTACACTTTCTGCATGCTTTTGTTTGAATTATTTGGCCCAAATTTTTATATCACTCCTTTGCTGCCATGTCTGGTATTAAACCAGTGGGAAGGCCACTAAATGCATCCAATTGTAAGAATGTGCATTAACTAATTATGGTAGACTGCCTCGTTCTTGCAACAAATGGTGGTCAAACAAATATGTAGAATGTATATAAGACAGGAGAATTTTGAAAAACCTATAGAAGAATAAATGGAAATCAAAAATTATTTTTACTATTAACTTGAGAATGATTTTAAGATGTACTGCAGAATTTTATTATGTTAGATGAGCTGTGAAGAACCAAGTAAGCTATCATAAGGCTGACCATGATCATCAGCCTGAGGTAGACAAAGAATCCCATTTTACACTAGGTGAACTAAATTATGACAAAGCTCTGGTCCAAGTTCAGATTAACTATGACTGATGTAGCCCATCCTCATCTATAATGATTACAAAATTCTGGTCAGTGTTAAATTAGCTGACTTAATGTTACAGACATGTTTTACTATGACACTTTCTTGTACCGAAGATAAGGTCAAGAGATTTAAAAAAAAAAATTAGGATAATCTGCAGTCTTCTAAAACATAAAGATAAAAAATTTCCATTTGACTGAAGGATAACAAATGTAACTCAACTTTAAGTATTAGTAACTGCATGAGTCTAGTGGAGGAAGAGAGGATTAATTAATCTACAGATCAGTGTTTCAGCTACAAGGAATTACTTCCCTGAAGTTCTTTTCCTGATAAAATGAATGAAAACAGGATTGGAGGCAGTGAATGAATGAGCTTTGTAGGGAGATAAAGAGTTAGTCTGAATTTCTTTTAGCCTTGGATTGATTTTAAGCTTTTTGTGCTTTCAGCCTAATCCTCCAGGAATGTAATAAAGTGTTACATGAGGTCAGCATGAAGGTGAAACTAGCATTTGAGTCCACAGGATTATCAAACTTCTGCTGTTAGACCCCCTTTTTTCATATTCTCACAATTCACAACTTACTTTAAATTGACATTAAGCGGTATAAAAATGGATCATAACACTCTATGGCCATCAATATAAAGAAATAAAAATAAAAGTCAACATATCAGCTGAAAAAGTATGGTAAGTATTCTATTGGTTCAGTCAATAACAATTACTAACCTAGTGCACCCCGCTATGCCTGGCTTTGTAACTGGTAGAAATTTGCTTGATAAACACACAGGAATTACAGAATTTCCAAATGCACTGCCTCCTTATTTATTAGTTGCTTGACTAACTGTCAGTCCTTGTATGACAGGGTGACCTGCTCAGTGGATGAGGGAAAAGCTGTGGATGTTATCCATCTGGAATTCAGTAGAGCCCTTGACACCCTCTCCGACAGCATTCTCCCGTATAAACTGTCTGCTGCTGGCTTGGACGGGTGCACTCTTTGCTGGGTGAAAACTGGCTGGATGGCTGAGCCAGAGGGTGGTGGTGAATGGAGCTAAAGGCAGCTGGCGGACGGTCACAAGTGCTGTGTCCCAGGGGTCAGTGGTGGGGCTGCTCCTGTTTAGTGTCCTCGCCCATGATCTGGGGGAGGGGAAGTTCTCTCAGGAAGTTTACAGGTGACTCTGAGTTGCAGGTGACTTCAAGCTGGGTGGGACTGGAAGGAGTGTTGATCTGCTAGAGGGCAGGAAGGCTGTGCAGGGGGATCTGGACAGGCTGGAGCGATGGGTTGAGGCCTGTTGTATGAGGGTCAACAAGGAGAAGTGCTGGGTCATCTGGCCAGAGAAGCTGGTGAGGGGTCTGGAGCACAAGTCTGATGAGGAGAGGCTTAGGGAGTGTTTAGCCTGGAGAAAATGAGTTCAGGGGGCACCTTATCACTCTCTACAATTCGCTGGAAGGAGGTTGTAGCCACGTGGGGATTGGCCTCTTCTCCCAAGTAACAAGTGATAGGACAAGAGAATATGACCTGAAATTGTGTCAGGGGAGTTTAGATTGGATGTTAGGGAATTTCTTCACTGGCAGAGTTGCCAAACATTGGAACAGGCTGCCCAGGGAAGTGGCTGGGTCACCATTCCTTGATGTATCCAAAAATCCTGAAGATGTAGTGCCTAGGGACATGGTTCAGTGGTAGACCTGGCAATGCTAAGTTAATGTTTCGAGTCGATGATCTTAAAGGCCTTTTCCAAGCTAAACGATTCTATGATTCTGTACTGTAATACAAATATCAAGAAGAAAATGTCTACTACAAATCACTAAATGGGGTTTAGAGTAGTAATAATCCCTTCAAAAACTTTTCATTACAGCATTTAATGACTGGCTCACTGGAACATTATGGACTTTCAACATCATATTGGTTCATTAGCTGTCAAATTGGCCAACAGTGCTGGCACTGACCAGCCCTGTAATAATCTTTGGTTATCCTTTTTACATTATCCCTACAGAAGTCATTACTCTGAAGAAATAGTTATCATAAGTTGGAAATATATATTTAAAGTATGTACTTAAGGTTTAAACCAAAGCTTTGCTCATAACATAGTAACAAAAGTCTATCAGACCTCCGCTGCATTCCAGCAAGGGCAATTTGCAGCTGTGTAAAGACACAGCCTTTATTTTCACAGAGGTGACAGGGTAATGAAACCCGCTGCAATCAGCAGAAAGTTCAGTGAAAGCTACAAGACCTGTTTAGGCTCTGCAACTCCTGACCCCCATATCCTGTCAGGTGTCAGGAACCTTGTCTTGCCATACTTACACTTTCATCAGTATTCAAGACAACTAATTTAGATCCAAATCTGCTCTACAGCAGTATAAATTTTGGCTTGTACAATGAAAGCAATAAAAATAACAATAGGAAATATAAATACATATAGAATAAAACCTAAAATTCATTCTAATTAAAAGTAGGAATCACCCTCAAAAAATTTTACCTAAGCAATTGAAGTCCAATTATCTTTTATTTCAAATAAGTATAATTTTTGTTAATGAATAAATTATACTGTTCTTTTAATCGATATTAAATACCAAGGAAAAGAGTAGGAATGTTGTCTTTTACCTAGGATAACAATTTTTTTTTTTTTTATGGCAGCTTTCAGGAGAATGAATTCAGTTCTCAACCTACACAGTTAATGCAATAGGAATATGCCACTAAATAAATAAATATTGTAAAATCATGTGTTTAGAAATCAACAAGGAAAGAAAGAAACCCTGTAACAATTAAGAAGTGGGAAATGCTACTGTTCTAAGCTATGGAACTAGGGGTTTGAATGCATGGAAAATCAGAATTACACTCAAAAGGAATTAGAAACTTGTGACAGAGCAGTAAGCCCCTAAAACAGAAGAATGCTCAGAGGAGATAGTCAAGGGCTTGTATAATTTTTAGTGATTATTGCAACACTATAATTAAAGTACAAGTAAAGTCATAGGTCAGAACTTTTCCCTCTCTGAAAATGTTCTTGATTATGTCAACACTGGTGAACTTTATTATAGAAAGAAAACACCTGACCTAAGAACGCAGGCTATTGAGTTACTTTTTCTAAGGAAAATGTAATAAAGGGCATTACTTGGTATAAAATGCTATTAATAGACTCCTTGAAATCTTTCTATATTGGAAGAACTAAAAAATGGGGACTTTGATAAGAGTATAAATATAACTCTGGAGGAATGGTGTTGCTATAATTATACCTCTGAGGATAGGGGACTGGAGATGGAAAAATTGTTATGAAAAAAATGAGCATGAGAGCAAATGAAAGGTGATTGTTTCGTTACACCCATAGCCTCTGTTAATTAATTATTCTTAACACTAAGCAGCAGGACCTCAAGAAGTTATATACATATATATGTGTGTATATATATATATATATATGTGTGTGTGTGTGTGTGTGTGTATATCTATAATGGTAGGGTAATTATCTCAAAGTTGCTCCAGAGTTTTTAGAAATAGCAAAGTGAATGCAATCATTTTATCTTGAATTTCTTGAAAAATCTCTTACCTATAGCTCAGCTAGTGATTTAGTTACCACACTTCCACTACTTTGGAAAAACAAAAATTAGTAATACATATGACAGAAGTTTGTAATTTTAACATTTACACTTTTTGCACAGTTCCCCTCATACTCTATAAAAGGAATTCAACAAACTCAATAAGGTGTTGAAAACAGAACTGTAAGGTTACTGCTATAACTTACAGCATATACCAGAACACATTTAATAAATGTTTCTCTGAAAGGATCTGGTTTTGCATGTGTCACTTGGGATCCTTACAGTCTTTTTAAGAATATGTCAGGTGTTCTCATGGCATGGTTTTCATGCAGTTTGATAACTGCATTATCAAAACACTCTTCTGAAAATTCAGTTCATACCAAACAAGATAAAGTCACATAGGAAGCTTATTAGGATAACTTTAAGTGTCTCTAAGCATTACTACAACAATTTTAGAAAGTATAATGATGTTAGTCTTAAGAAAACTCTAGTACAGACAATTGATTTTGAGATTTGGCAAACACGTAAAATTTCTCGTTTTAATTTGACAAGCAGCTGGCAAATAGTTTTGGAAATGAGGGGACTTAAAAAAATTGGCTAGGAGCCTAACCTAAGGTAAGAAAGTAGTTTTAAATTCTTCATCTTGGCTGTCCCAAATTCCTAACCTCTTCTTAGATACATTCCTTTAAACATTGCAATTTAAATGTGCCCAAATGTTTCATCATCATCCTTTATTTTAATTTATCAACTAAAGCTGTAGGTTTTCTGGGCTCCACAACAAAAATTCAATGTGACCTGATTTTTGCATCCAAGCACGGTCCCTCCAAGAAAATCTTTGCTATTCTCAAGCCTCTTGACATTTGTCTGTTGTGGAGCTTGCTGGGCACAACCTTGCACAACAGAGAGATGCCTTAGTGGCTTCACCCAGAAGACAGACAGCAAACCTCCTAGGGCTGTGTGCAGCTCGGCAAATGTCAGAGCTCACTGAGTTGTCTCAGGTGGAAAGGTACACAAGCCATGGGAAAGGTCAGGCAGCTATGATCCTGGATATAGTGCAAATAACAAATAAAAGTAAAGAATCGTTTAATTTTTTTTTTGTATGCTACAAATGAGTAAGTTTTTAGTTCATTCTTTAATATAAAGCAATGTTATTTGCCTAGCATACCACTGCAGACAGTTTCAGAATACTAAATTAATTTCTGACTGATCTTTACTAGAAGATTTACAACTTACAAAAACCTGTGATCTGAAGGCTGATTTATAACTCACTGACACATAGCAAATAGAGAGTATTAAGATGCTGTTTGAACATGAAAGCATAGTGCAAAAGGAGCCTCTTCAGACACAAATACAGAAGTTAGAACAGACAATATGCTCAACCATACAAAAACTCTGCCATTACTTAGCACTCCAGAGATTAAAGCAAACAAAAAGGTGACCCTTCTTAAAACATTAGACATTGCAATAATGTACAAGCTGAAGATAAAATTATGCCACTTGGCCAAGGCCAAAAATGATACTTAAAATAAAAGAAATACATTTCAAAGTCTGGGGTTTCAGTGGCTGCAGCCTAAATACTCAATCCCCTAGAAAAAACTATTTCCCAAAACCAAGGAAGTAGATAACACTGTATCTAACTGAAAGAGAAAGATAAGTAAATGTAAAATAATATTTACTCAAATGGTAGATTGTTTTTGATCAAAGAGATTATATCTACTATGGATAAAAATTAACTGACTGCAAACTAAGTAAAATGCATGAGAGGTGTACTTTGGGGAAGATTCTTGCAGTCCAGCAAAAAAATGACTTTGAGAATTACCACTCAAGTTTAAAGTAAAATACTCACAGTCACTCTATTGTCTTTACATTAATTTATGTGCATTTTAGATATGTATTTTGTATTACATTATGAAGAAGGAAAAAGAATAGTCATCCCACAGACATTCTAAGGGTATTTTTATATACACATATAAGAATGACTCTGAAATTCAAGTGATTGTTCAAAACCACTCTCCCGAAGGTAGTGTTCTGCTAAACCACTATAAATCAACTATTGATTTATTAATTATTATCAGCAACAAAGCCTACACTGGAGCAGGCTCCTGGAAGGACCTGTGGACTGTGGAGAGAGGAGCCCATGCTGAAACAGGTTTGCTGACAGGACTTGTGACCCCATGGAAGGGACCCACTCTGGAACAGCTAATGAAAAACTGCAGCCTATGGGAAGGACTCACTTTGGAAAAGTTTGTGGAGGATTGTCTCCCATGGAAGAGACCCCACACTGGAGCAGGGGAAAAGTGTGGAGCATCCTCTCCCTGAGGAGGAAGGATCAGCAGAAGTGTGTGATTACCTGACCAGAACCCCTATTTCCTGTCCATACATGTGTGGACAGAAGAGGTAGAAAAATCATGAATAAAGTTAAGCCGAGGAAGAAGGAAGGGATGAGGGGAAGGTGGTTTTAAGATTTGGTTTAACTTCTCATTACCCTACCCTGATTTTGATTGTTAATAAATTCAATTAAATTTCTCTAAGTCAAGCCTGTTTCCCCCATGATGGTAATTGGTGAATGTTTTCCCCATCCTTAATCTTGACCTACGACCCCTTCATTATATTTTCTCTTCTCAGTACAGCTGAGGAAGGGAGTGATAGAGTGGCTTTAGTGGGCGCCTGGCATTCAACCAGGGTCAATCCATCACAATATTGAAATCAGTAAGTCAGAAAAACACCTCTGATTTATGCCATGGTATATAGGGGTAATCCAGCCCTAAACTCTTTAATTTCTTTAATGGAAGTCCATGTGAAAAAAAAAAAAAAATATTGCTTATTTTTTACTATTCTAGCTATTTTCTATTTACTGGCTTATTTTAAGTGACTACGACAGTACAGAATATCTGGCTAACTAAAAACTCGGTCAAACAAACCAGCACTGTAATCCTTACTTGTCTACATTGTTCTGCTCCTGTTTGCATCAAGGTATCAGGACTTGGTACACGATGCCTACATCAGGTGTTTAAGCCTGTATTTGTTCCAAAGTGCTTACTTCTGGGACTTAAAGTTAATCAAAGATTTATGGGAATGAAGCTTTTAACCATTCCATAACATTCCATTTTAGAGGAGGCTTTTCTATTTGAAATTCTTACTCAACATAGGGCATGTTCCATATCCCTTAGAGTGATATATCAATGATCAAAATACATTTTGCCACCAAAAAAAGAAATAAGAAAATGATAGCAGTAGAAACACTTTTTATATTTCCTTCTTCAGGTAAGTCCTCACCACTTCTTGTAAGTGAGGTATTAAGTATTTCACCTGCATGCACATGACATCATAGAATTACTGTTTAAGGCCACTTTTGAAAGCTCTAGTTATGCTTCTTATGATACTGCAGCACAGAAATTAGAAAAGATAAGGAATTAGGCTAAATGATAATTATCCCTTATTAATCTATGAGCAAACAGTTAAAGACAGCAGTATTACCACACTGATTGGGAAAATAATTACCAATGCTAAGAAGACAGAAAGTTACCCAAGACTGCAGCATTAAAATTTTACTTGCCGTTCAGGAGATCTCCTACCCAGAAGGATAAATCTCACTGAGTTAGTGCTTGCTTTTGGTAAAAAACCCCCCCAAATCAAACACTCCTCCCTTCCCCCAAAACCAAAAGAAAACACCTTCAAGAAAACCTAATAAAGTAAACAAACAATACACCCACTGAGAGGGATTGAAAAATAAGGCTCCAGAACTTGNTTGCAGTCCAGCAAAAAAATGACTTTGAGAATTACCACTCAAGTTTAAAGTAAAATACTCACAGTCACTCTATTGTCTTTACATTAATTTATGTGCATTTTAGATATGTATTTTGTATTACATTATGAAGAAGGAAAAAGAATAGTCATCCCACAGACATTCTAAGGGTATTTTTATATACACATATAAGAATGACTCTGAAATTCAAGTGATTGTTCAAAACCACTCTCCCGAAGGTAGTGTTCTGCTAAACCACTATAAATCAACTATTGATTTATTAATTATTATCAGCAACAAAGCCTACACTGGAGCAGGCTCCTGGAAGGACCTGTGGACTGTGGAGAGAGGAGCCCATGCTGAAACAGGTTTGCTGACAGGACTTGTGACCCCATGGAAGGGACCCACTCTGGAACAGCTAATGAAAAACTGCAGCCTATGGGAAGGACTCACTTTGGAAAAGTTTGTGGAGGATTGTCTCCCATGGAAGAGACCCCACACTGGAGCAGGGGAAAAGTGTGGAGCATCCTCTCCCTGAGGAGGAAGGATCAGCAGAAGTGTGTGATTACCTGACCAGAACCCCTATTTCCTGTCCATACATGTGTGGACAGAAGAGGTAGAAAAATCATGAATAAAGTTAAGCCGAGGAAGAAGGAAGGGATGAGGGGAAGGTGGTTTTAAGATTTGGTTAACTTCTCATTACCCTACCCTGATTTTGATTGTTAATAAATTCAATTAAATTTCTCTAAGTCAAGCCTGTTTCCCCCATGATGGTAATTGGTGAATGTTTTCCCCATCCTTAATCTTGACCTACGACCCCTTCATTATATTTTCTCTTCTCAGTACAGCTGAGGAAGGGAGTGATAGAGTGGCTTTAGTGGGCACCTGGCATTCAACCAGGGTCAATCCATCACAATATTGAAATCAGTAAGTCAGAAAAACACCTCTGATTTATGCCATGGTATATAGGGGTAATCCAGCCCTAAACTCTTTAATTTCTTTAATGGAAGTCCATGTGAAAAAAAAAAAAAAATATTGCTTATTTTTTACTATTCTAGCTATTTTCTATTTACTGGCTTATTTTAAGTGACTATGACAGTACAGAATATCTGGCTAACTAAAAACTCGGTCAAACAAACCAGCACTGTAATCCTTACTTGTCTACATTGTTCTGCTCCTGTTTGCATCAAGGTATCAGGACTTGGTACACGATGCCTACATCAGGTGTTTAAGCCTGTATTTGTTCCAAAGTGCTTACTTCTGGGACTTAAAGTTAATCAAAGATTTATGGGAATGAAGCTTTTAACCATTCCATAACATTCCATTTTAGAGGAGGCTTTTCTATTTGAAATTCTTACTCAACATAGGGCATGTTCCATATCCCTTAGAGTGATATATCAATGATCAAAATACATTTTGCCACCAAAAAAAGAAATAAGAAAATGATAGCAGTAGAAACACTTTTTATATTTCCTTCTTCAGGTAAGTCCTCACCACTTCTTGTAAGTGAGGTATTAAGTATTTCACCTGCATGCACATGACATCATAGAATTACTGTTTAAGGCCACTTTTGAAAGCTCTAGTTATGCTTCTTATGATACTGCAGCACAGAAATTAGAAAAGATAAGGAATTAGGCTAAATGATAATTATCCCTTATTAATCTATGAGCAAACAGTTAAAGACAGCAGTATTACCACACTGATTGGGAAAATAATTACCAATGCTAAGAAGACAGAAAGTTACCCAAGACTGCAGCATTAAAATTTTACTTGCCGTTCAGGAGATCTCCTACCCAGAAGGATAAATCTCACTGAGTTAGTGCTTGCTTTTGGTAAAAAACCCCCCCAAATCAAACACTCCTCCCTTCCCCCAAAACCAAAAGAAAACACCTTCAAGAAAACCTAATAAAGTAAACAAACAATACACCCACTGAGAGGGATTGAAAAATAAGGCTCCAGAACTTGTAGCTCTGAATGACTTTCCATGCTCTGTTTGGTCTTTGCTTTATAAGGTATTAAATTCTATGTACAATAGTGTACTTAAAATGCTTAAGCTGGGTCATCAGTTGCTAAGAGTTCCTGAAATCCCTACCATCTTCCTAAACCCTGAATCCCACACCACGCCTGTTATTTCCTCTCCTCTCAGAGACTGAGATGGGGGCTCAACCTAAAACCTGTTGATAAACACTGAAAGGGGGATTTACTGTCCCCTCAATTCATATTGCTTATCTTTTGGGACATATCTGAGCTATGTTCTGTGGCAGTGATTTTATCATTTCGTGCAAAGATCCCTGCTTTTGTGCTCTGTCAGTGATCCAAGGTCTGTGCAGCAAACACTCAATTCTCTGCCACTTAGAAAACTTAGATAATCTACTGATCAGATAGTCTGCTTGATCCATAAACTGTGTCATAATACTTTAGCAGGAAAAGAAGTCTTTTCTTATAGCTGTTGACTTCTTTGTCTCCTTTAACTTTTCTGAAGTTTTGATTGATAGTCTTTGCTCTGATAGGCAAGAATGTGAACTCAATAACAAGTGGAAAATTCAACGGCAGTTCCAATGAAACCTCCAACTTGTTTGCTACTACTGACATCAAAATAAAAAGCTTTTTGTAGAAGACATGTCTTGGAAACAAAACGAGTCACACACCATGTTCTCTGGACAGTCTCAGGTATCTTGATATTCACCATTAATAGCGCAGTATGGGAGTGTCTGAGTACATCCCCTTGATCAAAAATTGTTCTACGTAAAAGTTAAAAGAACCTAAAAATCTGCTGGCACCTGTAAAATCACGTTCAAACCACAAAGACAACACTGCTCAAGACTGCTCCTGTTTAATATTTGAGAGATTATAAATTATTCAAAACATCTATTTTTTCCCAAGATGTGCCCTTCAAGTTTCTTTTTAAAATCCATTTTTAATGGAGATTAATTCTTTTATTTCTTGCCATCTTTTTCTTACTATGTCCTTGAAATCTGATTTTATCTGGCACGGTACCAAGATTTTGATCATTAAAATCCTCACTAAGCAAGAGTCAGTAACTGGCTGCATAGCAGTAAATTTATTTTTGGGTACCGTTTGGGATTTTCAGAGAACTGAATCACAGAATAACAAGGGATGGAATGGAGGAACCTCAGAATGACTACTTGTCCAACTCTTCAGTCAAATCAGGGTCAATTTTGGTTAGATCTCATAATTGTTATTAATGTGTCCCACTTCTTCAGAATAAGCATCAAATCTAGAACTGAGTACTTAAAAACCTGGGCAATATATTTATTGAACATAAGTATTAATGAAGGCATTTCTGTTTCACCTGCAATGTACAGCTTTAGCACATGAGCATGAAAACACAAAGCAGATGCAACATATAAGGAAGCAGATTAAACTCAAAGAGAAAGATTTAGTTTTGTTAAAAGATGGAGAATATGTTCAAAAGCCCAACAAGTGGACATTTTTATTGTGGCAGGAACAATGTAGAAAAGATGACGTTTGATCTTACTTCCACTGTGTTGCCAACTTGAAAACCTCTAAAATTCAGATGCCAATTGGGGCACAACAAATTTTACAGCAGTGAATATAAAATATGCCTATTGTGATATACCATAATATCAATGAATCTTCATACTTCCAGTTGTAGACAACAGTGTACAGAAAACAGCACATGCCACGTTTCCAGAAGCCTTAACAACTCAGCTGTCTCCTGCCTTTCCTTCCATGCAAGGCTTGAAGATCCAAGACTCCCAAAGGAGATGGAAATTATCTGGGGAATCTCATATCACCTTATACCCAACAGAATACAAAAGATTAATTAAATCACATTTTTCTTGGCAAATAAAATACTTGCTAATATTATTAAATAGAAATTTTATCTACTTTACCAGAAAACATGAGACTTAAAGTGATTTAATTTTTTAGTAGTTTGTTTCATGTGTTTGACAGTTTCCAGATCTTTATTTCCTACCATGAAGAAGGATGAGGCTATGAGAGACTGTCTCTTCCCAATTCTGTCAACTCAGACACACTGTTAGAAACCAAAGAAAGCATTCTAAGACTACTGGTAAATGGAAATGAAAGAAAACTTTTCTTGTTGCTTGTTTGTTTTTTTGTTTGTTTGTTTGTTTTTCACAGTTGCATACATCTTTCTCATACTAGGACCAAAAGTTATTTTAAGTGAACTTTGTTCCCTGTTAATGTTGCTAGCCTGAACAGAATTGATGTTATCTCTCTTTGTTGTACTTTTTTACCACTTTTCTCTTTTCCAAATTTGAAAAAAACCCAAAACATCACTGTAGTTTTAAAACTGTTGCTTGAGTTAGAAGGGGAAAAAAAAACAAAGAAGAAAAATATATGTTCAGTTCTTACTTTTTATAGGTGTCAAGTAGGATAACTTCTAAACAGGAAGCAGGAGAGCTGAATAAAAAAACTCTCTCAGAAAGATTCAGAATTATTTCCTTTCAAAACAGAATACAATATCCCAAAATAAGCACATGCCTCTCCTGCCTGCAAAAATACCCAACCAACTAACCAAAGAAAAACATCCCAACCTTTAAATGACAGTTACCAGAGACATCACTCTAAACACCTCAAAGGTTTAAAAATACCCCCAATTTAAGAAACATGAATAGAATTTGGACTGGAAATCAAGCTTACAAATGTTACATTTAGTACCAAAAGGATGTCACTGAAGTTAAGTCAGAACAGGCTTACATGATCAAAAGCTGCACTGATGATAATGTTTTGCTAGTAAAGAACTACCAGTTGAAATAACACCAAAAGCTTTCAAGTTGCACATTTCTTTCTCTAAATTCCTTCCTGTTAATATTAATTTACTGGAACAAGCAATTATCCAATTATCTTCACATTTAAATTACCTAAATGTCCATGTTATAATTGCATTCATTAGTTACTGAAATTGCACCTGCAAATGCTATATCACAAATATAGCTGTGAAATGTTTATGTTTTTTTTTTTTCTGTAATGGATATTTAATAATTTAATTTCATTATTAATACTTCGTAGTATTGTTGTAAGCAGCTTTGTAAAAATATTCTTTTCTGTAGAGATTCATTTTATTTGTGAAGGAAAGCAATTCTATCATTAGGGGTTTTTTTCCCTGTCTTATTCCGTGACAAAGATAATATTATGGCAATACTACTGTCAACAACAGTTGACTTCTGCCAGTGGGCTGCTACACTGCCATGTAGCAACTGTGTGAACAGCAACAACAACTAGCAGCAACTACCTTAGAAATAAATTTTATGGTTTTGAGTTTTAGTGTCTGTTTTCAGCATAGAATGAGTCTTTTAGTCTTTCTTACTAAAGTCTGTTTACTTCTCTATGTGAGTATCTAGAGTTTCAAACCATAATATTTCTTTTTGTTACTAGTCCCCCTTCTGGGAGAATTTAGGAAAGGAAAAGAAAGTGGGTTAAAAAAAAAATTATCACATTAAAAGTGAGTTAATAGGTATGTGCCTATGTAGCAGGTATAAAATCTTCTTTGAACTATAAAACTCCCACTGAACTGGTTTTACTGGTTGGGGATTTTTGTTTATTTGTTGGTTGGTTTGGTTTTTTTTTTTTTTGGGCACAAAACTCACCAAACTATTTCTGAAGATAAATTAGTGAAATATCTGGTATGAAGATGATTTACATGCAAATTAAATGACCTTGCAGGTATACAAATTCAAAATTTCTCAAACAGTTGAACAAAAGGGGTCAATGATTTAAAACTAAAGTACAAATAAAAGAGAGTAACTTCTCCCCAAAGAAAAAAACTGTCTTCTAAGCTCAGTTTAAAAATATGAATCAGTAACAGTTTTGAAAAATTCCATGGCACAAGCATATGCAGTAGGATACATTTTGCTGCTTATTGAGAAACCAGTTTCAATTGACTTCCTTCCCCACTTCTGGTTCCCACTGCACAGAAACAACAATCGTCTAAAAACAAAACCAGAAAATAGACAGCTACTAAAAAAGAACTGACAAACTCTCCACTGTTAGAGATGCATGATATTTTTCAAAAGCATTTCTGGAATTGAAATTCTGTGTGTTTTGACACTGATGACCTACTTAATCACACAGCAGTCTGACACATCATGAAACGTCTACTTTCCAAAACCCAGATGGACATTTAAAGCTCATTTTTTTTTCTCCTATACCCTGTGTATCAAGATGAATTGGCTGCCTGCTACAATTATCTAAAGCCCCTTACTGCACTGACTATACATCAGAGAAGGCCCACATCAAATAAGCCTTACCTGATGCACTGTTTCATTTCTATAGGGGAAATGGGAGTGGGATTGTACCTTGGCTGCTGCAATTAAACCAGCTCCACTGTCTTCATAGCTTCTAGCAAAGAGCACTTAGTCACACTAGTGCCTTTAGAGCTTGCAGAGCTTCAAAGAAAACACGTGTCTACTAAGGCAGGATTTCAAACATGTTTAAAATCCTGACTGTTTAATCTCAACTGCCATCATGCTCATTGTATTTTCACTTCAAACCTTTTGGACAGTTTTACTTCCCCACTATGTTCAATTCTCTGTTACCTCATAAAACTAAGTCCTATTCATGTGAAGAAAAAAAAAGCAATTTCCATATTTTATCCTTGGTTTAGGGTTCTCAGATTAAGAGGATGGATAGTCAAAGATGTGGCACTGGGTGCCTGGTAACAAAACAACCCCCAAGTAGTTGAGGATATTTATCAGAAGTGAAACTCCAGAGCTTCACTCTTGGCACTTCTTCATGGGACAGAGCTACCCCTGACTCGTTCCCATATAAACAGAAGGCAGGTGAAGTGTTGTAGCACCTGACCTAGCTTTCCATAAGGCTCCAGCTGTTACACGTTAGAGCAGGAGCAGGAAAAACATGCACTGTTGAGATACAGTGAAAAGTCTTCTGTACTATCAACTTCAAGCACAGCCTGGGAACATTTCTTGGTACCATAATATGATCATCTAGACCATTTCAGCTAGCACTTGAAACAAACAATTCCTAACACACTTTGGCAGCTGAAAGAGGCCAGATGCCATTAGTAACAAAGATGAAGGATGTTTCATGTCAGAAGGCATCAGTGCCAGGCAATCCATCCAGGTGTTTGCTAAATAAGGAAAGGCATGCCCTTAAAGGACCTGACTCTTTGGACTGCTTTTGGAATACAGTAGCAAGAAATCTGGTTTCTGTATGCTTCTTATCACTATCATGAGCTACAGAAAATCCTTGGGAGTAAAAGAACAACTAAAAATATCTGTTGGATCATTCTAAATGTGAAAAAAATCAGCCATGACAAAACTTTAAAGAAGTAATTGTCACATGGCATATCTATAGACATGCCTACTCCTCACATTAGTATGGTATTAAAAAGCCCCAAACAATGGGACATGGCAGCTCATTTTAGGAATTCAGCTCTTCCAGGTGAGAACAGGATAATAGTGAACAGATGATGGCACCAGACCTTCAGTAAAGCATGTGCTTTATGCAACTGTAGTGTTTCTGTTTTGCAGCTAGATTTTTTCTCATTAAGAACTTTTTCTTCACCATGCTGCACCACTGAGCAGTCTACTCAACCTCTACAACTTCTTTTAGCTCTACTAAGCTTAGCCAGAAATCAATAAGAAATAGAAAACTATCAGCAGCAAGACCTTGATGTAAGAAACTCACTCCCCCTTTGTATACTCCCCCAAAATAAAACCCCCTAAAACATAGCAAACCAGATTAAAAAACCTGAAAAACAGAGCCCAAAATCTTCAAAGGGAATAGGAACAACTAGAAAGGAAATACATAGCTGGTTAGTACTATTCAATCTGGAGTAGTTTATTCTTCTGAGAACAAAATCTAGGCAATGAATGAGATAATGAAAAAAATTCAGCAGACTGTGGCTACTATCCAAATGAAAGAAACAAATTAACTGAAACAAGGTGATCACCTTTTGGTTTGTAAGAGGAATACATTTTAGTAAAAGCAAGTTTATAAATGTATTTTATTATAATAACTACACAGGATTAAGCCTAAGAAAGATCAGGAAACTCTTAGGAAATATAATGACAAATATGGACAAATCAGAACTTCTGTTTCACTGAATTTTTAAGTGTCTCTGTCCCTTGCTGGTATGTGGTTTCTGTCAATATAACAGGCCTCAAATTGTCAAAAGAAGATAAAGCATTTTTGGCCCTAAACACTATTTCACATACAAGTCTGATAAGAACATCAAAACAAGGATTTCTTGCCGAGAATCAAAAAGATGTGGTCCTTAGGAAGTGTTATCAGAAACTGTGAAAAATACAATTCTCTTGTTTGCAAAAACAAGTTTCTGGTAGAGATGCCCACTGAAACAGGAAAGAGTGGCTGCTTCAGCACAGATGGGTCCTGGGGATTTGTTTCCAGACCTGTATGCAGCAAACCAGTGGAACTGAGTGTCTGCTGTCTCTTCCTCACCTTCCCAAAGCAGCTGCATGTTACCATGGCTTTCCTTAAAGATGATGCAATTTTAAAGGTAAAGTTGAAGGAAAATTCAAGTGCGGAGTGACTGTTTGAGAACTAAAAGAATTCTCATTTCACACATGATAGGTTGCCAGACACTGAAGTGCTCACACTGATGAAGAGATTGCTGTTCCTACTAAAGTGTGATGAAAGTAAAAGTTTATCTCCAAGACCAGACTGAACACAGAACAGAGATCAAGACTGAAGCACTCCTGATGTGCAGGATTTTCCACTTCAAGAACAAAGATAGTTAAAACTCGATTGTATACGCACTGAGAGTATGCATATGTATCTGCTAAAGGTGTTACTAAGGAAAATTCACAAAGGTGATTAGCATTTGAAAATACTAACCTGGTTAAAAACCTTGCTGAAATCTAAAAGAGGGTTATCTTTTTTATTCAATTAAGATTTAGAAAGAAACTACTTTGCTTCAAACTGAGACAGCAGCCACAGGTACAGACAGGTAAATCTTACTGCACATAACACCCCCTGCCAAAAAACCCCAAAACCCCAAATAACTCTCCCCCCAACAAACTCATACCTCCTTGAAATGCTAACAGACAATCCTGTGAAAATATCAGGTTGCTATTGTTCATAACAAAAATCCCCAGCACAATCTAATTATTAGCAGTTAGTGGGAAAGAAACAGACAAGGCAGAAAATCCTCTTTTTTTTCAGTATATAAATAGGTGTAACAGTAACATCATATCCAGTTTTGTCCTGAACCTCACCCTGTGCCCATATCCTAAAAGATGATGACAAAACTGCAGAGGCATTGAACAGTGACAGGATGATTAAAAGTAGAGAACAATTTCCTGGAGGAAAATGCCTACACAGTCTAGGGTTTTTCAGCCTTGAAATTAGATAATTGAGAGTAGATAAAATGGAGGTATATAAAAGTCATGTGTAGTGAAAAGGGTTAAGTAAGAACTATTGATTTATTAAAATAACATCCTGATCCTTTATCATACAAGAGCTAACATTATGTATTGAGTTCAATAAATTGCTTAAAACCAGGATTAAAAGCCCTCCATGACAGCCCAGTTCTTGAAACCATCAAGCTATTCAAAGCCTCCCTATACAAATACTGAAAAATTTCTAGTCAGGTTTTGCCTGTCCATGTCAGCTGAAACATCTATTAATTTCATTTATGTTCTCTAACACTTCACTCAAAAGAATAATGGTGGAATCTTTACGAAATGAATGAAGTTCCAGAGACAGTTACAAGGTCCTGCTTCAATGACTGTTATTTACAGCAAATCAAGTATGACAAGAGGACTTTAGAGAAATCTTCAGCAAGCACTAATGGCTGGGACAGAGTGCTTTAATACAAGAGATCTCATTTTCAGTTGTCTCCAAATAGGCATGCAAAGGGAAGGGTCGTGAAACCAGATTTCACAGCTGCTGCCTGCAACCAAGGAGCAGATATTTCAGTTTGCTTTTCTCTTATTTACTAAAAAAAATAAGAAGTAAATTGCTTTTGTGAGATGCCTACCTTCACTGTAGCTGGGACACCCAGGCAAAGAAATGGGTTTTCCACCACCTTTTTTAGAACAATTTTTGCTGGCTGCCTCAGCTTAGCTACTGGCTTCTTATTTTTGGATGCTGCTCTAAAAGTCCTCTGCAAACTGAGCCTTTGGAAATAGCAAACTGCAGGGCTGATTTTCCTACATGAAGGCATCAATTTTTCGAGTAAATTCAGAGACTGTGACTGCAATAACTGTTACTTAGGATTGGTTGCTTTCCTGTCCTTTCATATTAACGTAACATCACACAACTCTGCCAAGTGCTCTCCTTCACAAAGCAACAAGGCTTCAGCTGTCTTGTCTGCCCTACTCAATTTTTTTTTTTGGCTTTAGTCTATGAAGAATACAGGACTTTCCCTGTTTGACAAACAAGAGTGGCAAAGACTAACTGAGATTCAGTGCAAATTGACTTTGACAACACCAACCCTGTCTCCAGCACTCAAGTCTTTGCTATAATGAAAATATTGGCATGGCATGACTCCATTTACTTAGCAATGACTAAGGAGACATGCCAGGAAAATGAATTATCTTGCTTCTGTAAATTTTGTGGGTATTTTAAGATGGACTTATTCCACTTTCCCAGATATTTTTGTGGTCAAAGAGCCTGGAAAACAGAGAGAGAATAAAATCTGCTCTGTTGATGTGTTGGATATTTAAGACAGTCATATAAGCTGCCCTCCAGAGCCTATCTGACTATCAGTTGCTTTCCAAAGTCCTGCTAAATAAAATAATGTATAAATTGAATCTCTAGGAATTACCCACTATAAATATTTTATCACTCTTTCATTCTTATCTAGTGCTTTAAATCTTCAGGGCCTGCACTGCAGCAATGTACAGCATTTAAACATGGCCTTGACAGGGTTTTTCTTATCGAATACAGCCTACGTCTGCACCACCTAAGAAGGGTGGTGCATATGCAGGAGTGTTCAACTGGAGTTGAAAGGAGCCCACTGGTGTTTGTAGCATGCTGGGCTCAAGCTGTCTTTACAATTACATCAATAAAAATCAGATGGGAGTAAAGACTGTACACACAGAGTAGCTTTTTAGGTTATTCTTTGAGCTCGGGTAAATCAATACAAGGGCAAGACAGGGAGTTTCAGACCTTGTGGAATCATTCCTGTGATCAAGGGTAACAGGACTGAAGGAATTTTCAGAATCTGGGTAAAATGCCTAAAGGGACCAAGCCCAGAATATACTGACTGCTAGACTCACATGCATCTTTTTAAAAATGCCTATTTGAATAGATTCATTTAATAGTAAATGAAAACCAAAACAACACCAAAATTTTTAAACTGTTTTCCCATTTAGTATTTGCTCTAGGTAAGCAACTTGATGATGACAATGAAAACACTTGCCTTAGAACACTCATGTAGCTGTTCTAAATGAATGTTTTTTAATGCATATCTTGACCAGAACCAGATAATCCTGAAAATTCTGTGCAGTTTCTTTTAGCAAATGCCCCGAATATTTTAGCTTTAGTCTGTTAAAATAAATACTATCATCATTAACAAATAAGAACATGAAAAAAAGAAAGCTGAATAAGCACAAATATGTCAGCATAACTTACAAGGAAGATGTCTTGGGACTGGTACTTAGCACACATATTTTGGCGCAAAAATCTTACTGAAACATACAGTTTAGAAAGATTTTCTGATCTTTTGAAGAGCAGTATGAAAAGCATTGAAGACAGATTTCCCTAGAATACCTGAATCTGATACTATGTTTGATCATGACTGCTTTCTTCATTAAAACTTTGTACTTTTCAGAATTGGGTGCAGTTTCAATAAGCAGGATGTAGAATGTCTACTAAGTGTTTTCAGTGAACTTATGGATTCTTATACCTTACACACTAAACAGTGCATGCATCTTCCTGCTGTGTTGTTTCTACAGTCTCTCTGGGCTTCCCTTATGCTACTTCTTAGTTCACTACTTCAAATCTCTTTTTATTTGTCCATTGTATGTTTTGGGGTTTTTATTTTTTTCACTTAAAGGCTATTGCATTTAAAATATTTAAGCATTTTAATTTAATAGACATATCCCACAATCATCCAAAACAAAATGGTGAATTTCTTGTCTTGGAGCGATTAAGTAAAAACCCTCATTCTTCAAGATTAAAAAGATCCCAGAAATGTAGCTATTAATATTAAGCTATTTTGCTTTTAAATTTTTGGGACTCTTTTTGTTGCCTTATGTTGCCTTGTCAGTACATAAGACATATGCTTAGCCTGTAAACTTCAACATTAATAGCAATGTTGTATTACAATTCCTCTCTCTTCAGCCTATTGACAAAACTTATTTGTTAGCTATATTATTTACAATGAGTAATTCATCACGAATTTATTGCCTTTCTTGATTAGAACATTCTGCAGTAGTTGATTTCTGCAAATACATTCATTTCCTGAAAAATTCACTGGTTCTTTCAGATGAAAAAATCAGTGGCTTGTGTGTGGATTTTTCTCCCCAAGTCTAGTACAGAATATATTATACAGTATCATAATATACAATATAATGCTACCTCTGTCTCCCTGACTCAGGTGCCCGCATGCTGAACGTAAGCCTGAGGACCACTGATAGTTTTGGGAGAATATTTGTTACCTGAATCTTCTGGTGCCTTTCAAAATAAGCAGATATGATGATTTTCTAAATATTTCTTTGAGGACTTCTGGGCAATCAGATGTATGAATCTGAACACATCTATGAATTGTTGAAATTAATTTACCATTTTTATACCATGCACCATTTGCAAATAATTTTCTTTTTTTTTTTTACTATTTAATCATATATACAAGTTACAATAAAGTTGTATGCAAAGAATATAAATATATATAAACTTCTTATATAAAAAGAAGTTATATTCATCCTCCACATTCTATCCTAAATCTCTTGATATGTAACCATTCTTTCTGTATATCAGTCTTAAGGAGCTGACAATGCTATTATTTACAAATATAACAAGTCCTGTAGGTCCCATGTAAAAATCAGTGTCACAAGTGCTGAGTGGAGGCTTTTACACATAGAAAGTAAAAAAAGAGTTCCTTATCTAAAATTTCAAATTTAAAATAGTGTGGTTAAAAGGTGGCATTTTCCCAAATGATCTCTACACCACAAGAGGTATGAAATAAACTAAGTGAATTCTTGTGAAATACGTGACAGAACTGCAGTAAATTTGATTTGCCACCTGTACAAAGAAATTTTTAATGAAAATGTTTTTAGACATACTTCACTCTGTTTTGGTGCAGTATGAATGCTATTTTTAAATTTATTTCAAGGCAATATAAAATATAAGTACTGCAAATCATAGACAACAAAAATATTTATTTCCATATTACACTCTTCTCTTTCTGGCTTCTCTAATGCATTTTGCTATGTGTCTCCTCAATGTGATTTTCTATTTACCAGATAAGACCACCATGCACAGTCTGGGTTCAAAGTTTTTTGAAAAGCACTAAAAATCAGCATGAAGGCAATAAGAAAATATTAAGCAACACTATCCAAATAAAGCAAGGCTAAGATCATGATAGACTAAAGAGGATTTGCATGAAAGATGAGTGATGAAAGATTTGATGAAAGATGAGGTCAGTGATATCTTCTCACTTTTGAAACTTTGTTGAAAATTCTGCAATTTGAGACTAATTTTATCTATGTCTAGCACACTGCTTCTTGAAGAACTGTAGGAAGAATCTTGTAAGATTATTCTAAGAGGCAGCATGTGTTCTGCTCCAAAAATTCGTCCCATTCTGCTACACAGCTATACAACAAAAGGAAGAGTCCTTCCTTTTTTACCACAATCATGCATCAAAGCCATCCTACAACAAGCCAACCTGGTCAATAAGAACTTTGAGTGAATTGTTTGAACCATAAGCTTAGACGTGGATAACTCAAAGTGCTCTTTCATTTGTATGACTGATCACATTTCAATATGAAGAACTTGCTTGCATAATAGGGCATCTAACCCTGCTCTCAGTAGCGTAAATTCAATAGGAACTGCAGCTGTCCCCTGAAAGCCAGAACCAAGCTTACACTCCTATAGAAAAGGATAATCCAATTTCTTGCTGTTTTACCACACATATTTTGTCAATCTAGGATTATAGAGCTGCTGAGCTATGTTACAGTCAGATATGATCATTCACCATGATGATAATAACCTGTCCATTTCTAACCTGTTTTCCTCAATCCTGAAAGGCCAACTCCTTTGACAATATGTATATATGCTAATGTGAATACACACAGTACCTCCCCAATGCTGGCAACAGTCCTTCAGAGACTAAAGTAAGACAAATAGACTCATTTTGTCTGTGACAGCAGTGCTGGACTCGTAAGTAAACAATTCAGTAAGGCAAAGTCAGCATATGTTAATCACATCGAACATCTCGTTTCACTTTTCTTCTACAATCAATTAACAAGCTTTAATGTTCCTCTCTATTTGGAGAGAACAAGAAGTAATTATTTTAATTGTAGATTATTTTTTCTCTTTAAGTAAGTGCTGTCCTTAAGACCAGGCTCTCATGTAATCTGTTTTTGAGAAACAGAAAGTGATTGTCACTACTGGTTTGCTCATATATCCTTATGGCATGCCATCATAAATAGAATTTGGCACTCCTGAGCTAGCTTCTCACAGTAGTTGTCTTTAATGTCATTTACTCAAGTGGTTCAAGGTCTTCATCTATAATTAATGTTTAGCAATCCACTGCAGTGCTGCAAGATAACCACTTTTCAGCCTTTAATTTCAAGTAAGTCTTGACACTTTCATTTGATGAAGATAATACAGATAACTTTACACCTCTGAAATTGTAAAAGCATCTCCAGAATGAACATAACAAAGGAAAGACTTGCTGGTATAAACATCAGTCTGAGCAATCCGTTTTCTAACTTGTCCGTAATACATACGAGAGTACAGAGAGAGTACTTATCCTTTCTAAGGTCTGCAGAGAAAATAAAACTTATCTATCTGAGTAAATAGGAGGTTAGCGAAGTATGACATGCTCTCTTGCAGAAGATATTAGTTTATTACAAATAACTAATACTGACCTGAAAAAGCTCTCTTTTTATTTGAGTCACAGTGGAGTACATTTTACTGAAGCTTAAGGCAGACTAGTAAATGTTCAGCTCCAAACGTATGTGAGTCATTAGCAATATATTGCAAGTCTTCCAGTCTGTTGATACCATTATTTATTATTTGCATTATGTAGTGCTTATAATCTCCAGCAAAGGATATCCCATGGTGCTAGGCAATTATTGCAACACTAACGTGGCATGACAAAAGCCTGGAGTGTTGTCATTAGAAAGGAAACAGCTAGAAAAGAAATGTGATCAATACAGGAGAAGTATGATTAGGAAACGGCAGCCATTATAGACAAAATTCACTATTCAAATATGAACCTGGGTCTTCCCAGTTTTCAAGTATTACTGTTTTGTAGATTGACATCAGTGATCCAGATTTGTTCAAGACTCTGAAGCAGTTTGGAGTAGGTCTCAGTAACATTATCTATGGAAAAGCATGTTTAAGAATGAATGAAAAAAAAATAGGAAAAAACTCAACAGGAAAAGTACTTCAAGCCTCCTGATTTGGAGATCTTTAAAATATACTATCATTTATGAAGGTTGGCAGAAGTATGATCTTAAACACTGACTTAACAGTGTTTGAAATACAGCTAGAAAAAAATATCCTATTTGTATTGCACAGAAAGAAATGTGAGCAGAGAACACAGCTCATTACTCACTAGGGAAAATGTGTTCAGAGCTTTTTCGTTTTGAACACTGGGACTTGTTTCAGAAAAAGTTCATCTTTATTAATAAATGAACAAAATTACCTCACCCTACTTATTGCTTATTATGGTGAAAAATTCTTTCCATAGCTAATGTACCAAAATGATAAAAAAAACCCTTTAAAAACAAGAGTTGGTCTATAAGATTGTCTCTTCAAGAAAACAAGTATTGTTCCAGTTGACTGAAAAATAATTTTTTCCAAGCCCATAATATTAAACTACAGTCCAGGAATGCCATCTTGGATTAAATTCATCATTTGAGCAACACAAACCAAACCCAACTCACACTAGGAGAAGTTCTGCTGTTATCAAGAGACCTATGTGTCCAATGCAGGACCATGCAGAAGGTATCCAAAGTTCTGTGATGATTAAAACTAGTATATATTGTGCTGCTTGACTGCCAGCAGTCTCGGGATGAGCTTGGGACTAATGTTTTGCTTTGTATAGAAGCAAAATTGTACAGAGATATAAGTAAAGAACTGAATACAAAATGAAACAAAATACCCAATTACTCCTGAACAGAGAGTAAATCTGCAAGCACTGGAAATTTGTTAGGATTTGGCTGCTATTCTTTTCTCCATGTTAGATGCAAACATTTGAGCACTGTCACAGCACTCATATGGAAAACTACCTCAGAGAGATATTTGTCCCAAAAGTAAAAAAAAACACCCATGAGCACCACTTAATTTGTAGTGTTTTAGACATATTTCCTGATAGACTCTGACTTTCACACTGTAAAATAAATTACAGTGAAGTAACTCACTAAAACAAAGGTGTTTCTAAGGAATTTGTGATGGGAATATTGCTTCTGAAATCATCCAACACAACCTTAAGGAAGTCAGTAACTGCTTTCTCTCTCCTTTTATTTTTCCCTCAAAAATTTTACTGAAGCTTAAAAAAGATTCATTTTTTCCCAGATTTTAAACTCTGTAGGCATTGTCCTGAGTTTACAAGGCCTCAGGAATGAGGCTTGTTCAATTATTTTACAAGCTGCTATTGACCTGACTCAACCTCTGTTTTAACTAGGTTTTGTCATAATAACTTAAAAAAACCCCCAAAAACCACAAGGTGGGTATGCCTAATTTCCTTAACTTTTGCTTTTCTTTTTGAGTTATAAACCAAGTGTTTTACAAGCAGTGGAAAAATGCAGTTATTCTGTGCAAAATTAAATATTTACAAATAATGCACAGTGCAGAGGAATACAGGTTTGGTATGACAACAGGCACCTTGAAAAGTAGGGACACAGGTTCCAGATACAAGAGTAGAATGATAAGAATAAGGGGACCTGCTGTCCCTGGGGACAGCAGACCTACAAACCAGAGGTCAGGTAAAGAAAAGAATGCTGGGGAGCTGGGAAAAAGTGGCTGTAGGAGAAAGAGAAGAAAGAACAAACACCTAACCTAAATAAAACATCATATAGGGAGAATTCAGAAGTAGTGTGGGCAAGGTGGAAAACACAAAACTGTCACAAGTAAACCTTAGAGGAGATAAAAAGAAGAAACTCCACCAACATCCAACTTTTCCCAGCAAAGAACTTGGGACACCAATGACTTGCAGTCAGCTGCCCCTGAATAAGGAAGGGTGGTGGTATCAATGTTAAGACCCAGAAAGGAAGACAAAGGGTGAACATAATGCCAGAGAAAAGGGTAGGTAGTTGTAAGTGTGTGTATAACAGTTCTAATTGATTATTATTATTGTCATTTTATCTGAAAAAACTCTATTTTCCTGGTCTTTAATATTTACATCTGTATTTACAGTAATTCTCTGATTAGACTGTTGAGATGTCAACTATATTGACAACACAGCTTTGGCTTTTAATATATCAAAGCTTTGGCTTTTCCTTTATCATCAACTGCAAGATTTGGAGTGCAACAAAGTATATCCAAGAGTACACTGAGAAATATTAATTTACATGATGGCATAAAGTTGATAAATAAATGGTATTTATACATAATCCCTGGATAACTGTATTTCTCTACTTGTACATCTGTTAGCACCAACAGTGAAGCTGCCCCTTATTTCCAAGGATACAAAGAAGAGGAAAGATCTGAAGATTCAAAAGTGTGTGTATGGATTTTGAGAGAGTGGAAATTGGGAATGGTTGGATACGGAAGAGTCTACAAGGATGCAGAGGTAAAAACAGGAGAGAGACATACTAACAGGGAATTCAGGCAGGGAACTAGGAGCTATCAAACCAGAATGAACATAAACCAAATGGCAAGCTAAGAGGGCTAAGAGGGCCTGAAGTGACATGGCCACCAGAGGAAGTAATGGGCAAGACGGAGAAATAGACAGTGAAATGGTCAAAGGAAAAAGGTTTGGAAACCAAAACAAAAAACCCAAGCTGGGAGCATGAGAATTGATGAAGAAACAAGATCAACATGAAAAAATCTAAGATGGACCTGGAACTGTGTGAGAAATAACCTTCATGGTACTTGAGAGTCATGGTGCAACCAAGTACTTGTGGAGTGTGCTGGCCAACACATCTATTCTTTTGGTCATCTCTCCGATCCTGCTTACCGAAACTGAGGCTGATGTTGCATACATGATTTTATAAAATAACTGTGCATCTTTATTACTGATGTAGAATGGTTATCTTACTTCATGCATTTGGTATCTGGCATAAGTTCTAGATCCTTCTCAAAAGGCCACTATTGTGAGGGCCAAACAAGGCTTAACAGAAATTCATAGAAATCATAACATTTTTCAAAAATACTCCATTATCTTAAAAGAAACAAACAAAAAAAATGAAGCAAAAACTGAACATGCAATTCATCTTGCTGAAAATACATTTCAAAAGTTATTAGCAGCCTGATGAAGTTCAATTAAAACTTTTCTTGGCAGCTCATGGAAGAAAAGGAGCGGGAGGAAAAAAATTAGATAGTGTTTTTCTACATTTAAACTTCCAGGAGTATGCCAGACACAGTCAATTTTTTCTTGCATACTTAACACAGTAACCAAGTGTGCCAACAAATAACACACAGCTCCCTGGAACAAGCATGCTATAGAGAGCTGATACACAAAATAGATGCAGTAGTATATATTGCTAAACAAACATACTAAACTCATGCTAACATGAGTTTTGTGAAGTATCAAGAGTAATTGAAAGAAAAATAGATAAAATATTGTAGATTATTTTCTTTGCTCTTTTCATGTTATAAAAGCAGTTTAGTCTCCAAATCTGCATAATGTTATGGCAGCAGCTGGATCACCTTTTTCAGTTTTCAATTCCTCTCACTTGCCTATCATGCTTCTAACTTTAGAACTGTAATGCAATAAATGATTTCTCTAGGAGCAAATTGATCAGTTTATTGCAGAAAATACTATAAACTCCTTGGCAAATAACCCTACACATTATAAATTCTTCAAAATAGCAGATAATGTGGTTTTCCATTGTATCTTCTATATTTTGTCAGAGGGGTAAAATTGTGGGATTACATCTCTGCTGAGTTACAAATCCTAAATATAAATGAGACAAAATCTCCATATATTCTAAGCACTGAACTTCTGACTTTACTCACAGAACACCCTTTCCACCACTCCCCACACCACTCCAACCCCAATTAGATGCAACACAAAGAGCTGTATACAAACTTCCTCTCGATTACCTAATTAGTCAATGGTAATCAGCCAACTGGAAAATTAGAGTACAATATAGACAGGACATGACTGTATTTGTATCTCCTGCTGTTTAGAATGGTTTGTTTTCATCTTAAAAGAGTGTTAGCAGTGCTCAGCTTCAATTTGACTCTAACCTGAATAGCTACAAGACTGCCTTAAATAGTTCCTGCAGGAACAGGAACTCTAATAGAAGCCCATATGTTTGTAACTACCTTCCTTAAAAACTGCTATTCCTACTCTGGATCAAAACAGATCCAGTGCAGGAGTTCTGATGTCTTCATTTCAGAACATCCTATAAAAATATGAGATAAACAGACCCAGGATATTTCCTGCCAAATATGTTCTATAGAGTATCTTCAAAGAACACATCTGTTTGGATAGGGTAAAGACACACGAAATAACGATAGCAGAGGCTGACATTTACTAGTTATATCAAAGGCATTAGCATTAGACATCACCATCCTTCCTGTTAGCATCCTGACACTTGGTGTCAATATTGTGAACCAAGTAATGTTATGCCTTGCTTTGAAAATACAGAAGTAATGTCAACATCCAGCTAAGACTTAGGTTTTTGAAAGTCAAACTATCACATGGATACAAACCTTTGTAAGAGAAGCCAAATGCTATTATTCTTTCACATTAGAAATATTTTAAGTTGTTAGCATTCATTTACCAATCAGCTGAACAGACATACCAGCTTCATTTTGCCCTGAGTTCCAGAGTAAAATACTGGCTTTACTAAAGGTGACAAAGATTTTGTCACTGAGAAAAATTGTATTTTAACTGTTATGTTTCCTATGAGATGTGAGTGAGGAGCATTTACTAGCCAAAAAAAAAAAAAAAGAAAAAAATGAAGACAATGCCCAGTAATAACATTAGGAAAATAAAGATGCCAAAAGCAAGAAAAATTTTTAAAGATTTTTTTCTTTTTTACAGGAGCAACACAAATTTACAATATTGTGTAGAAAACCTCTTTCCCATCTTCATTTGTAGAAACATATAGTTTAGTTTCTACAGTAAGTCTTTTAGTAGAACAACAAGCTCCCCAGTGACTGGGCAAGTAGGTACTGGATGTCTCTGCATCACACTCACTGAAAGGAGTATCACCAGGGGTTAAAAGCAGCACCAATTTACTTTCAAGTAGAAGATGGCCTCTTTGGTTAGTCTTTCAGAAAAGAGCTAATCTGTTGATAAATTGCTCCTGTCACATCCTTTAAAGAGGTTGGTCGTCTGAAATAATAGAATGACCTTATTATTCTTTCAGAAATTTTATATTTAGAGAGCAAAGGAAAATACATCCTAGGTATATAAAGAAAAATACTCAGGTATGTGTTCATGTAAGTTTAACATCCATCAAATTGTTTTACACTTTATTGAAAATAAAGCAACAAATTTATACTAGAACTGCAAAATATTTTTAAAGCTTATAAAAGCTGCTTTCAATAAGACAGAAGAGTTTGATTTAACCTTGTACATTTTTATTGTGTATTTTTTTCCAACTTAAAGGTAGTTTTGAAAAGTTTACCTGGTTCAATCCACATTTTTCTTCCCCCTTTCTCTTCTCAACTTCTTATTTCAGAAAGGTTTGGTCTTTGAATTAGGCAGTGTGGTACTTAATTCCTTTTGAACACTGATGTTGACTACTGTATTATTCCTGAAGCAGAAATGTCAGGTACTATCAAGAAATGCACTACTGTTCCCTGCAGTCAGGAAGATTTTAACCAGGCCCTGGGTTCCTTATTCATGATGTTTTGTGGGTAAGTACATTATGTTGCGTTGCCCAAGTAATATTTCTTGTAAGTGGCTAAATATAAAGCCCACTCTATCTACATGCAGTGAGGATTTCTGTATGAATCTGACTCAGAAATAACCAGGAGGTTGTTATACTCTTGAGTGAAAACACTGGTAATTCGAAAATAGAAAATAGGAAGAAACTGGGCATAATCCTTCAGCTCTTGTGTTTACATGTGACTGCTGGCAAAATCCCCAAAAAAACGTTCTCAGATGGTCCATGCTGTAAATTCTGTGACAGAAGGTGACTGCAAAAGTGTCCTCCCTGGTATTATAATTTTTAACCACCATCGATATGACTTGCAGTTCAAACTCTGCAAGGCATATTAAATTAAAGCTAATAAATGTTTAATTCTCTCAATTCACAGGTTAAAAAGTATGGGTCACGTTGTGTGCTAACACAGGTGCCAAATGCTATTTTCTATCACCAAGTGAAACATGCAGTGTGACCCACACACAAATACCCTGATACAAAGTCAGAAACACTTCTGAAAAGGAAAGGTCTGATTCATAGGAGTTACAGCAAAGTATCTTTAAAGTTTGATCTATTAACTTAATGAGAATACAAGCTACCTTGTTGATTGAACCAATAACATAAGGATTTGTCTATGGCTGCTAAATGCCTCACAGAATGAGATTGCTTACACCAGAACATAAGGATTCCACTTCCCATAGAGTGACTTTGTACAAGAAACCTCACACTTCAGTTGTACACTTCCCAGTAGATCTTATCTGCAGATGCTACTCAGCAGAAAAACATATGGAAACTTTTGAAAGACAGTGTATACATTAAGGGAAAATCAGACCTTGAAATTCCCGGTGAAACTGAAAGGCACCAGGATTGCTTGCAGGAACTCACTCTTCCCTGGTGTTCTCTTCCTTTTCTTCCTTCACATCTGCCTGCCAAAGGCAACACGGCTCCTGTCATCAGCTACAGCTGAACTTCATTCTGCTTTTACCTTTGCTATCCCCTGTGTAAGGCTAGGTTTGTTTCTGGCTTTGTTTGTTACTGATGGATTAAGCTCCCAGAACTTGTAAATCCAAAAATCTGTATATTACCATACTAGAAGAACTTTAAGAGACAGCTATTGAATCACACTATTATTTCATGAGAAAAAGTTAAAATTTCTACATTATTTTCATATTACCTCAACATAAAGTAAGGAGCAGTATTTTTTAAGATAAGCTGCAATTTTCTTTCATCTTACTAAAGCAAATACATGCTATAATTAGTTTTTTTCTTTCTTGCATATTAGCTTCATAATACTATATTACAAAATTCCATACACATGTAAATTAGACCTAATTGGACTGGCTCATCAATCTGTTCCCCAATTACATAAGAAAAATACATTAACTGAATGTGATTTATGTATAAGGTACTTGTGAATGTTTGTGATGGAATTCATAAAGTGCTCATTTGCATGTCCTAATGAGCAGTATATTAATCTTAAATGCATACAGAAATTAGCAGCATTTTAATCTTCTAAAATGCAGCTTTTTTTATCCTTTCATTAACAACCATCCGTCTTAGTATGAGACAATCTTTAACAGCTTATGGATACAGATTATGAGTGCCTATGTACATATAAAAATATTCACAGATCTTGTGAACAATTTTGCCATTCCTTCACCCTGAAGAATTGTCACAGGAGTAAGACTTTAATAAAAATAAATGATGAAACCTTTCCAAGTAGCTGTATGTATCTATATATAGAGAGCCTCTTTGCTAAGTGGTCTCATATTTTAAAACACCACAGGTTAATTTTCCTTTTGAAATAGAGATTGATTCTATGAAAATTTTTTTTTTTTTTATTTGCATCTTTCATTTCACGTTTATAAAATGTGCACAATATATTTATCTGGAGAGGGGAAGACAATCAAAAGTTCTAAAAACCAAATACCAAAGATAATATATGTTGCACAACAGTGAAATTTTAAATGCAATTGAGAAAGAATTTTATTCCATTTTTTCGAAATCTCTATTGAACACAGAATGATAACAGCTCTGTTCAGCAAAATATCAGGCAGGTGTGCTTTCTAGTTTTAAACTGTAGTAAAAGGTCATTGCTGATTTCTGGGCCATGACTCACAGCTTTTGAATTCTTCAGATTGCAATTTGCTTTTGTAAATATGCTATTTCCTACCTACAAACAACATGTAGCAAGAAACAAATACACGAGCCTTTGGACAAGACTAGATTCATTATTACTGTGTAATGGGTGTTCACTTACTGTAAAGTCACATAATATTCCTAGGGAGGAGGACTAAGGTCATGGCAGTGGCACTGAAAACATTAATTCTTTCTGTAGGGTCATTCCTAGTAGAGTACCAAAAAGGACAAGGTAAAAAAGCAATTTAGTGTACTTAAGCAGGGTAGAAAGAATCTTTCTTCTTTTCTTCAGCTCCTGCTCATTTATCAGTCTGAGCTGATGTTAGTCATCCTGTAGTGACAGTGGAAGGAGGACACTTCTCTGTCACAGGAACAGGCTTGGTGACATATGCCCATAGCTCCTAGACTTGCTGTTTTTATTGAGGGGCTGATTTTAGTCAGTTACACGCAGGTCTCACTTCCATTAAGAATCCAACATAGTGACCACAGGGAGCAAGGAACAACAGCAGTGCCTTTAGACATAACTCTGTAAAGGATCCCTTGTGTAAAGCTGCACCATTGTTCTACTTCAAGAAAACAACAGGAGACAAGGCTCTGTTGCCTCTTTCATTTAAAATGCATATTCAAAGCATAAGTGTTTTCTTCAGCTCTGTTGTTCAAAATACTTTACAAAAATGAAGACTTAGAAATATTTGTAATTTCTGGGTATGAAAAAATAAAAAAAATTTCAAACCCAAGATGCTCTTATGTATGTGTCTCATTTCAGATATTTCACATATAATGTCCTAGGGGTGGTGGGGAGAGAAAGAAGCTCTAATTTTAGAAACTCCTAATCTTTTAATCTGGAAATAAGGTTCTTTTAAAGTGATACATCAAAAATAGAGGTCCTAAAAAATCACATGTTAATTTAACAAATATTGCACAAAGCTTTAAGTGATCTGAAGCTGAAACACTCCCAGAAATAGAAGTTCAGTGTAACACAGAACAAAAAAAAAAAAAAAAAAAGGAGATGCTGTCCCTGAAACCAGAATATTCTATTATCAGTGCTTTGGAAAGAAAGGCTCCAAGAAGTAAAATTCATGTCATGCTGCATATAGAAAGAGAACTTTCTTTTTCTGAGTTAAGATATTCTACTCAATTTTATCCTTTCTCCTTTAAAATACATTGTGCTCGCATATAGAACTTTCATTTGCATGTTTAGTGTTTATATTATAAATGCCTGAAAACACAGAAATATTACTTAAAGTACATATTGGTTTAACACCTGAAGTTGAATGTTCTAGTTCAGTTTATAGATAAATAAGTACCAGCCAGATGAGATGCAAATGGTGAAAATAGTACTGAATTTTAAACTGAACGATATTTTTAAAATGTGTATGAATAACAAATTGAGCTTTTGATCTAAGTCCAGCTGTCCTGACAAAATAATATGAGTATACAAATGTTAATCCATGCATAATGCATCCTCTTGACTACAATTGGCTAAATTTCATGTAGATATGATTAACTCCATGTGTCTAGTGTACACACAGACTAACATCCAGTCCATATTACCTTCCCTGCAGTTGTATTCTATTGCCTGATCAATATAGAATTAAATCAAAATAGCATTTTCTAATACTATTTTAGTTTGACTAAGTGCTTTGCTTGTCTACTGTTTGGAATTGTAATATGCAATAAGACAAAGTAAATGCAATTCAGGAAGTTAAGTTTTAAAAATTGTCAGTCATGCATGAGATACAAAGTAATTTATCAGTCTGAAATGAATAGTGTCTCTCTGAGGTAGCAGTCCATAACTAAATCCTTTGGCAGTTATCCATCAAGAAATGTAACATTGTCTAAAAAGTTAAAAGTGCAATCATATCTCATTTGATGCCATATTGTAAGCTCACAGGGATATTGTACTCATTAAATTGAATATAAGAAAGGCAAATGAAAAAAGTCAGTCTGTGTTACCCAGCTTCTTCAGACAATTACATCTGATACAGAAAGTGCCTGCCTTTATTTCTAAAGATGTTTAGTAATCTTCTGTTAACCAGGCCAATAAAAATAAAGTCCATCTTGGTTTCAGAATATACCTATTATCCTTGTGTTAATTTTTGATATGTGTGAGTTTGCTGCATCTTCAGCTTGCCTTGAAAAAAAAACAGAATCTTGAGGCATGCTTGAGCTGAATACAAACTCCAAGGTTTCACTTAATTTTACATTGATAATTTTTCATCTATCATTTCATTTCATAAACATTTCAGGAATTCACTCATAGATTTTAACTTTTGAAAGGACAGAAAATGAAAAAATTCAGTCTAGTCCAAAACTTGAAACAAAAACCATTACTATTAACTAAACAAAGCTGGAAGTCAACTTTTGACTAGATGAGAATATTACATACATTCATATATATAAATAAATATGGTGTGTGTGTATTAACCATTCATAATTTTGATTTCTCATTAAAATTAAAACAGAGGAAGCGGCAAATAGATACTAAATCCAATAAAATTTCATGAGATTTCAGTGGTTTTCCTAAAGGATTTATCCTTGCAATGGAAGATGAAATCACACTTTTTGCAAGGTGAACAGAAATGATGAGGTTAGCTTGGGAGTTTGTGAATCACACTTACATACCATTAGGCTTTGCAACATTTGCTGGTTATGTCTGAGTTAAATGTTCTGTGCTCATTGCTGTAAACTAGCACAAAGCAAAGAGCTGAGTACAGATGAGATTCTTTTGACCTGAGTGCATTTGCTGTGTGAATTGGATGGAGATTTTTCATTTCCTGCATCATTCGCCATAAGCCAAATGATTCCCCAAAGCTCATCCATTCATTACTCTTGAAAACTCAATAAAAAAAAGAAGATAGAAATAAAAAGATTGTGTTGATTATGAATTAAAAAACCAGAGATTTTTCACTTAGAATTGCAAATTATGTTGACAGGCACGCACACTACCTCGTAACAGCAAGAAAAACAACAGTTACTTTCTATTTGCTTGGAAACTTCAGCACCAACATAAAAAACAACGAAAATCTCAATACCTCCCATACTTCGTGTGGATGTTTCAAGCTGTAAGAAAAGCAACCCACTAATTTCAGACGTATCCTCAAGGTATGAATAAAGAAACCCTTCTCCCTATCTCACATTAGCAAACACTCCTCTCTTGATGCTGGAATCCTGCACAGCACTAAGTTACAAGGTACAGTCTAAAGTACAGTTTCTGCCAAAAGAAAATGCAAATCACAAAAATCTTAAGCATCTAATCATCTAACCCTATTGCCATAAGGCTCAGAGAGTATTAGCAAGGCATTTTAGCAGTAGCAAATCTCAGCCTGCTCTTGCTGCACTGCCCATGGGGCCCCTTGCAACAGTGGGAAGAGCAGAGCCCAGTTTAATGAGCCAGCTGTGTAACTAGTCTTCCACAAGTCCATCATCTCCAATATTGAAGACCAAATACATTCTTATTGTGGGCTGGACCTGATGACCTCCAGACATTCCTTAAGAATAAAGAAATTATTGTGTGGTTCTAATTACAACTTCTGTAGTAGTAAAAACATACACTGTAAACTTGATTAACTGCTACAATCCAGTAATAAAAAACTGTACTAATAACTTAAGCCCAAAGACCTTCCCCACTGGGGTTTAAAGTTGCTAGGCTTATGGTGACAGGACAGAATGATTATTAAACCTGAGAAAAGGTTAATAGTAATCAGATAGTACTGAATTAAAATAGTAAAGATCAAAAGAATAGAAAGGTTAAAAGAAAAATGAAAGCTGTCATTTCAATACGAGCTACAGTGGACTTATCCCAAACCCCTAGCCTTAGAGAGAACAAGAGGTGGACATTCCTGGACTTTCAGGTTCCACAGCTAAGCCAGAAACCTTGGAATGCATCTGTAATGTCTCTCTCTTCAATATAGTTTCCTTCCCCACAGTACTGAACATTTTGTGAAAGGTTCTAATTTGTGAAATTCCTTCATTCACATATAAAAAATCGTCTTCTATAATCAGAAAATTTCAAAGCATGTCTCAGTTCTTTCTGTTTACAGGAAATAAATTTGCTATAGATTTTGATATTTTTCTCTCACTGAAATCCACCTAATCTTTCTGAATGTCTCAGTCTTCCAGATGCGTAGATCTGAATAGTTAAGTACCAAGCATACTTTGTGATATCAAAATGCTTATGAAACCAAAGATAGCTGGTTTAAAGTAACTGATCAGGATCATGTGCATGAGTGCATGACACTGGTAAACAAGAAAGCCAGTATGGTAAGCTATAGATTTTTGCCCTGTATTACAAAGACTGAAAAAAAGTGAAACAGAGGGATGGGAAGTTAAGTTTCCAGAATGGCTCTATCTCTGAGAAAATTTTTGTACTAGGCAATAAGAAATACTTTCCTGTCCCTGTCTGAAGAAGATGAATGAATTAGGACAGCTGAGATGGGATATCACATTTCAGCTGCTGAACTACAAGGGCAATGGACGACTTCCTTCTCAGGCCAGTATGGTAACTAAACCTTGAGAGCATTCACATGGACCAAATATATGGACAATCACATCTGTTGGAGGCTAAGCCCATATGCCAAACACTGATAGATGGTATTCTTTTCAAAACCTGTCGGGCTTAAGGGATCTCTTCTGCCAGGTTCAAATTCCAAGAATAATAGCTTTTACTAATTGGTTCCATTTATCTCATATGCTTACTAAAATCTCCTTTTAAGGGACAAAATATGACAAAATAATGAACAGGTTTTACAGACACCTACAGAATAGTATTACATAGATGATATCAAACTGCCAGATTGCAGACACCAAGATAGAATCTTGATTTTTGTATGGTTTGCTCTGTTTACTCACTGTTCGAACTCAAGCTTGACTTAAAAGCATGCTGTAAATCAGTTCCCCTAGAAATTACAATCCCTGCCTGAAACTATTTTCATTCTTTCTTCTACATCAAAAATGGTAAAAGTGATTTTTTTAGCAACCCTTTTTCATTTCTGTTATAATAGAAAACACTTTGACATATTAAATCATGACAGTATTTTAAGCAAAATTTTATAGTGTGATCACTCAAAGGGATAGCTCATAAAATAATGAATGACAATGCAAATGGGTCACTTTTATGTCTCTCATTGGTTTATTGAGTAGTTATACCTTTTCTAGCTGGATTTCGAAATAATAATGAACTTTTAAGAAAATAGTGAAGTTCAAGGTTACTGCAGAGATTCAGCACCATTCTGTGCCAGAATGAAGTTCATAAAGCCAGCTGGCAGAAACATCTCTGAAGACTCATCTGTAGAAGTCTCCTCATTATAATGCTCATTTCATTTTTCAGAAAAACAGAGCATTGCATGAAGCTCCAGAAATTCAGCTACTCTCTCTTGCATACAGCTTGCTGTCCCATTCTTTAAAAACTGGACTGGATGATAGAGTTCCACAGAGTTGGCTGGTCCCCAGGGAAGCTCTTACTAACAGTTGAGGTAACACTTTCCATGCATGCAGCGCAGTCAAATAAATGCAAATGTATTTTTTGCGGAGGAACAATACAGCCAAGTTCAAGGTGTGACAAGTCAGCTTTGGCATCAGGCACCACTTTTGCATTTCAACCTCAGTGAACACAAGTTTCCCTTCCAGAGGAACTGACATAACGACTAACCTAAGTACACACCAGTACCTGGGCTCATTGACCCAGGTTTAAGAGCAAATTCAAGAGGAAGCTGGTGTGACTGCCACCACAGAGACCACTTGCTGCATGCTAAATTCTAGTACTCCTTGCAAAAGTCCTTGAGTATTCCTGCCAAAAATTATTTACGCTTATGGTTGTAAGTAAGGAGAACAGAACCTAGCTCCAGATAGGCATTTATGAGGTATTCATGACCTCATAAGAGGACATAATTGGATTACCTTGTGGGCAATTTCTCATTTCTTTATTTTTCAAGACTAACTTGTGAACAAGTGCAATTAAAGCACTATTTTAGAAGAAGAAAAAAATGGATATATCTTGCAGGTGGGCATCTATGTCCTTTTTCTTGTGAGTAATAAGATCTTTGTCATTCTAACCACCCTTTAAATTTAATAAAAATGGCAACATATGGCTGTTTACAGAGATCTAATTAGTCCATTTCCCTAAATATGCTTTTACACTCCAAAATATTAAAATTGAAATGCAAATTGTAGCATGCAGATGAGAATTAAGGAGAAATTATTTCTATTTAACTGCCTGAAGACAGCCAAATCCTCCTCGCATCTTGCACCCTCCCCTTCAGTTTAGCTGAAAGGTATATTGAATAAAGATGATATTAATGTCAAACCACCCCCTTGTTTGCTTCTGAAGCCTTCTTTATGCATGTGCTGCATCATCCAAACATGGACTTTCTACAACATCCGTAACAATGAAAGAGGATGAAAATAAAATCCAACTGTTCACCTGCTCAGGTCTGGAAAGCCTCCAATCCCACACAAGAAATGTTTTCCGTGCACACTTGTAACAATAAGACTAAGCAACTTTCAAATCCCTTACATACGGCTGGATATCTGCATGGAATACTGTATGTGACCTTCTAAAGGACAGAAACTGCTGTGTTAAACCACTTAACGGTCTCTCATGGTTTGTTCCTCTGGTCTACAGCAGTGGCTAACACCAGATGTTTCAGAAAAAATTGTGGAAAGTGATAAAAGTGATTATGTATTTCTGCACAGCAGTGGGATATTCAGTCATAACCGCAGATGATGCTTGCACTATGTTACAACATAATGTAGCAGACTGTAAGTTCTACTTTAGATAGTACAACTGCTGACAGTTTTATTCATGCTATTTAAATGACCAAACTCCTGCCTCATGGCAGAAGCATGCTGTTTCTGTATGGACTCAAGGTCTATTTCCCTATAAGTTAGTAATATTCTGGGAAATATCAAATTACCATGACACAAGCCCTACTTCTTTCTCGTCTATATCGAAAAAAAAAAGAAAAAAGTTTACATGAAACAATTAAAATCATCACTGAGATTTGCCATAGTAGTCAACTCACTCTGCCATTAACCTATAAAAACAAATATCTATATTTGGGATAACAAAAGCCTCACAAGGCTAAAGAGGAAGTTATTCAAGCTGAAGATGTTCCATTTTAAACAAAAAGTAGTGGAATGGAATATGCAAATGCACGTGTATAACAAATGTAAGAATACAATCAGATTGAAGTTACACACAGACACAAAGGCCACCTCTATGTTCCTGGCTCCTCTTCTGTCTGAAGAGAAATAGCTGCTGTCAAAGAGTGGTAATGAAGTCTCCAAGATTCATTGTTCCAGGAGATGTCAATACAGATACTGGCAGTGCCTCTAATGCTTTCAATTAGCTTGTGTCCATCATGAGAATCACAGGATTGCTCAAGGTGCTGTTAATCCTGTTTATATGCAGATATAATGGATTTAATAATTAGATTCTTCCTACACCTTCCAAAGGGAGGTTAAAGCTCTTTCACTTGTTTGTCTAAACAGTGATGTCTAATGAGCAATGACATGGATCCAGTAAGTTTCCAAACACTTTGAATATTCCAGCACTAGTTGATGGTTTGGAGAGAAGATAAATTACTTCCAAAGCTGTTTCTGCATTTCCTCTGATGCCTGGATATTCATAACTACTTTATCAGGTAAGTAACTTGAGAAATTTTCGTCGCTTGTAGCATAATGTTAAGTAGACAGGGTGCCAGGGAAGAAAAATCCTTCTTGGAAACAACTAAATGGAACATGGTGTTCACTTGATGATTTTAAGGGTCTGTTTCAACCTAAAGAACTCTATGATTCTATGAGAATGAAAAACAGTCCAGATATTTGCAAACTCTCTCTGTTGTCAGTCTACTCTTTCCCAGTTATGAAACCGTGAGCTTAGGAAGGTGCACTTCATATGACATTTCCCTGATAAGAACAAACGAGTCTGCAAGAAAAGTCTGCCTTGCATCTTGACAGAGTGTTGTCACTATTGTTGTTGCCTAGAAATGAGACAAGGGATGTGAGGTAGAATGTCCCAAGTTGCTGCAGGGCAGTCTCTGTGACCTGGATGTTGGACAGAAATGTGGCTTATCTAATAAAATATAATAATGACATTCCTGTGAAAAAACAACAACAGACAGCCTCAGACAGCTAGAAATATCTTGATTAATCTGTGGTGAAAGTAAACACAATAATAGAAGTACAAATGCTAACAGAAAGCACATTGGAAATATGTCGATGAAATTAATAATTTGATCTTGCATGTGTTTTGTTTTCTTTTTTTTTTTTTTATATATATATATAATGGATAAAAAAATACATTGTCTCACCAACATCAGTCCTGTAGATGGAGGATAAAAAGTGAGCACCCATGATGGGTACCCAGTAGCATACTGTGAACCAATGGCAAGGCTAAAAGTGGAAATCCCAGTCATCCAATTCCTGCATTTATTCTTTAGTCATTATACATTCAAGCTCCCTAGCCAGGATGTAAGCCATCCTTTAAACGACAGAAAAAGGAAGATCTTGCTATAAAAGAAACCATATATTTTCTTAGATGATGAAAGATTTAAACAATTTCAGAGACAAATTATGATAAAAGATTGCAAATGAAATAATGATCTTTATCCGAACTGTAATTTCCCTTGAATCATGAAACAAAATACCTTCTCAGAGGAGAAACTGAACAGTATAAAGATTTCTGATTGGTATGCAAATGCATTTGGCTTCAGATACTAATAGAGAACTACTTTAAATTGGTGTTTCCATCAATAAGCATAAGTAAGCCAAACACTATTTTCCTTCTGCCTCTGCTCTCTGGTTCCTACTCTGGACTTGATGTCTACTTTTACTTCTTGATTTATCTAGGTGCATGTGGGTTGCTTCTTATTGAATAGGAAAAAATAAAATCACACATATAGGTACCAGGAATGTTTTACTTCATCAAACTAAGTCTATTTGTGCTAGTAACACACTCAGTTCTTTTTAGATGAGGCTTTTTTTCCTTTCATCAACACCGAGCACTTTTAAATGTTGTAGAGAATTCTGAACTGTTGGGTACATTAAAAAAAAAAGAAAAAAAAGAAAATAGNCTTGGGTACATGAAAAGAAAAAAAGAAAAAAGAAGAAATAATGACTCATGCACCATGTACTGAAAAGAATAAATTATATCAATGGGGAATTAATTCACGTAACATCTTTAATTTCATAAATATCTTGTTGTGACTTGACCCTATGTGCTGAGTGCAGAAGGGTGAAGCATTCACAGGACTGCCCATGCACAGCTTTACATCTTCACTTGGAAGGACAGAGATGAATGACAATCAGTTTGAGCACTGCCATCACTGCCTAAACAACTGAGCAATCTTTGAGTGTTACTTTGGCTTCCTTCCGAAATTCTAGGTGGCTCAGCTGAATAAACTCAGCTGTGTGTGGTGACAGGCTAAGCCTAATCTCTTTGGGAAACATCCCCACCGCTGGCTCCTCTAGCACACTGTATGAAGCATGTTTAACCCCTGAGGCTCACAACTCACACAGAGGCACTGCCTACTACAGATAGATAATCTAGTCCTTCAAGGAGTTAAATGGTGCACATCCAAAGCCTAAATTCTTCCAAGCTGTCTGTATAGCTTCACACAGCTGCGATGCACTTTTAATTTTATTAGGAATTTAATAATTCAACATACTTGGTGACGTACAATCCTAGAGATCAACAAATGTGCTTGATTAAATGACTTTAAAATGCATGAAGCTAAGCTACAATTCATGCAATCAAGAAATTCTGGCCACATGCACCCTCCAGAGATTTTAAAATCCATGAAAAGACAAAAACCAGAAAACAAGGATTTGAAAGACATCCACACTCTTCATGTTTCTGAATAGGTTCAGCTTTACCACCCTTATATTGGTATATATCCTTATTATAGGCTTTCATGCAAAATGCCAATATAACATAAATTCTTCAGAAATATCAAAACTGTAATTATATATGCTACATTCCTGACAATTTGCTTGTATTTTGACATGAAAACACCATGCTATCAAACAACCATCACTCTATCCCCCTTTATAGTCCAGAGTGATAGGTATTTGTTTAAAAAAATTAGCCAGCTGGAAAGACAGAATGATGGGGATTGAACTACCCATGAAGAGAAAATCATTGATTTTGAAGCCCTTTTTAGAAAGAGTACATCTATTCAATTTGTTGTCTTCTGTTAAAGAAAGCACACAGAAGAGTATCAGAGAAGCATTATCATAACCTACGACTCATACATTGATGCCAGAATAACAAAGGATGTTAGATGAATAGGATCACCTTTGACATTTCATCAGGAGTGCTAAGTCTGGATGAAAAATAATGCTGCTAATACCTTTTTCATTTTGCTATGAATATCCCAATAAAAACCTCTCTGGTCTATTTGCAGAAAAATATTACAACATTTTTTATGAGTGTGACTGATGGATCTACAAGGTTAAGGCCATTTTTTCAGTGATCTATAGTTTCAGGTGCAGTTTTTGTGCACTCGGGCTACAGCTCTCAATCAGCTTCTCAAAATTATATCCAAAATAACTCAATAAGACTGTGAACTATTCAATCAGAAAAAGCAGTCTGCATCCCATTCATTAATTCTAAAGTATAACTTATAAATAGTATTTTAGAAATATATGTATAATATAAATACAGACATAAACTTCTATGAATACATTTGTTCACTGACACACAGAAGCATTAACAGAAAACATTATCATAAGATAACCAACTCAAATAATCGAAGAGAATTCAGAAAAACAGTAGACACTTATATAGCACCTACATTACATTTAGATGGAGTATTTTCATCTACAGCTAGTGCATATGCAAGATTAACATCCTCTTTGGCAAGTTATTCCACTGCAACTTTTTTTATCTCAGAAGAATTTGGTACTAGTCCAGGTTCCAGAGCAGATACCAAATTTGATTATGTGGTCTGTTTCCAAGAAACTAATTTCTCACTGAAAGACATAACATGGTCATTGGAAATTACTCCATGATCTCACTGAATTATCATAGGTGGTGAGAGCCGAGACCAAAGCTGGAAGACATCACAGAAGTGTTTGTGCTTCAAGGTGCTTGTCCAAAAAGAGTTTCATGTCCCTCTAGGTGGCTTATCTTTCCCAAATGGAAATTAAATCCTACTTTGTAGTGCAAGCAAGGAAAGGGCCACAGACCCGAAAAGTTGCTCCATTTATGAGCAGACACCTCTACCAGAAAATATGCTCAGATGAGTCAATTGCTCTGTTTTCCTGATGTGGCTGATTAAAGCAGAGTCTGGATTCAATCTGTCCTTCCTCCAGATATCCCTATCAACTGCCATGAAAGTATTTTTCCTGTCTGAGGATTGCACATGAAATATTGTACCCACTGAAGAATATCTAAGAGGAGATTTTGACAAAGTCTCAGTCAGCCTTGACTTGAACTGGGGACTCTTAGATTCCTCTTTTCAGAAGCCTTCCTATGAAGTAGTAGTATATGTAATCAAAGGAAACATGTCTAGTAGAAAACAAGCTCTCATTGTTATGAATCTTCTGATGTTGAAACACTCCCTCCCAAGTTTCGTTTGTTACAACTTCTAAGTAGGAAAGAGCAAGATGAAGACAAAACTGTGTAATTACATAGAGTCAATGACAGATGTTGCAAACTGCTTTAGAAGCAAAAGAAATAAAGGATTAATGGCAATTACAGTAATAACAGAAATAACAGCAATCAAGTCAGGTAAGCCAGGCTACCAGAGCAGCAATAAGGAAAAAAAAAGAGTTACAATTATCTTAGGAGTTTCTTCTCGTCTCACTAAACAGATGTTCATGAAACAACAATTTAACCTTCAAGCATTTGAATCAAAGTCTGGTATTAGTAACAATTCATAAATATTGCTTAACTGAAGCAAAATATACGCAGAAGGATTTATGCAAACCTGAAGTAACTTGCTGGGAGTAGATCCCCTAGTCAGGAGCTGTATTACTTTTCTTCATCAGAAATTTTTTCCATCTGTTTTATTTTAATATAGGTTCCCACCTCAATATGACTACTATGGAAAAGCTAAAATTGGTTCAAAAAGGCAAAATAACCAATATGGTTTATGAGTCAGGTGTTCAAGCATTCCATGCACCTAGGTGAAAATACAATGAAAAATTGAATTATATAACTCTATGTACTGAGGTGAAAAGATACTAATGTTACATGTTGGGAGAGGTGGTTCCATAGGAGTTCTGTATATCCATTCACTAACCCTCCCCTATTTTTTACTTTAACATCCTCCTAATTGTTCAGTGTTTTGTTGTCAAAATCTGTGGTTTTTTTTCTTGAAGTGCATACCTTCTCTTAAAATGAGACAGCTGTAAATACTTGCACTCTCCTTTTCCCCTCTCCTTGGGGCAAGTATATTTCAGGATTTGCACTCTACTGATAACAATAGTTAATTAGTGGGGGTGCAAAAAAACAAAGAAAAA
This sequence comes from Promerops cafer, assembly GCA_013398275.1. Classification (NCBI taxonomy): domain Eukaryota; kingdom Metazoa; phylum Chordata; class Aves; order Passeriformes; family Nectariniidae; genus Promerops; species Promerops cafer. The sequence goes on from VZSE01013675.1 coordinate 2,355,094, forward strand.
GAAAAAGGACAAATTAAGTCAACAATAATTAAGGCAGAATATAATTACACTACTAATTAGAATCGTTTTCCAGTAGGAATGGATAATTTAAATATGAGCAAAACACAATAATGAAAGACTGCTGCCTCAACATCTCTTTTACTTTCCAGTACTCTGAGAATAGAACTGATAACATCACCAGATTTTTTTCCTTATCTATAGTTCCAAATATTTTGTTGTATTTTTATGATTTATTTGAAGAATTCCCTTTCATGACATTACCAATCTTCCTTTCAGCTTAAATCCCAGGACTACTGCTTTTCAAAACAGAAAGGGTGTTGTTTAAAAATTTATCCTTGAGAGTGTCCCAAAAAATTACTAAAAGCCAAGTAAGTAATTAGCTCCTACATTAAACACTTCTTAATTAATTTACTAGAATATTTGTACACTTAGTTTTAGTGCATATTCCTAGGGCAACAATAGCAAATGATACAGAACACCTATTTGTACAAAGGAATAAGGCTACTTTGAATAACTCTGATACCTTGCATTTTCACCCCCCTCAAATTTGCATATTGTGCTACCATAAACTTAGTGTCCCCTAAGTGAAATCAATTAAAGATGTCAGATAAAGATATGGTACCATTTTCACAATCAGTATGGAGAGACATTCAGTCTTCCCATGAATGCAGGTAATTAAGTAATTGAAAAGTTGAAATTCAGGTATTTTCACAGAATTTTTCTTCCTCAGTTATTTTATTATCATGATCAACCAAACAATATAATTTAAAAAAATCTGTGTTTCAATATAATGTGTTTAAGAAGGAAAAATATATAAAGAAATATAGTATTACCACAAGGAATATAAATGGAAAAGCTGCAAAAACATTGATCTGAGAACCAACAAAATATTCAGTGAATTTTTGAATGCATGCAAACTGGACAAAAATATCTGTCTCAAGATTGGCAGATTTTTAAAATTAGGCTGAAAACAGAAGCAACAAACTGTCTTGCTTGATCTTGAGTTCAACAAAAAAACTCCTATCCTAAACCAGAAAACCTTTTGCATGATCTTCCATGTCCTTACAATATGGAAAACTAAACAATTCTGCAAATTTAATCTATAATTGTTTAAAGACAGTTTCACCTCCTGAAATACCCATATGGAAAAGAGAAACAAAAACTCTAATTACGATGACAGAAGAACTGAAGTTGTACTGTATGAGCTTAATTAAAGTGGATGGCTCATCTGAAGAGAATTTTTTTTCAAAATTCATAATGATGGCATTAGCAAGTTATTAAATATGAAAATTAATTGAGAATGTTATGTTTTGTAGGGTTATCGGGTTGACTAATAATTTTCATTATTTTCTGGGCAATGCTTTGCTGCAGTTGTGGCTGTTGCTGTACATATATTCTTCAGCTGGGTATTTGGTTTTGACCAACAGCTATTTCCCATCTCCAATAATTCAGTATCTGCCTGAATACTACAATCAGACAAATCTGATGGCAAACACCTTCTGGGCAGGTAAACACTATGCTTAGTGAAAGAAAGGGAAAGAAAAAAAAGAATGTAAAGGAAATCACTCCTGATTCCATTCAAGCAGACCACTGCCCAGCCACTCTCCAAGCAACTGTTAACTTGAAAATCACGTCCCACATTTTCTTCCTCTATCCCAGAGTTTTTATGCAGGATGCTCTATGGTATGGAATATGCCTTTGGTCATTTAAGGTATACATTTCAACATATATAAGTACCTGAAGGGAGGACATAAAGAAGAGAGGGACAGGCTCTTTCCAGTGGTGTCCAGTGGCACAGGACCAGAGGCAGTGGACACGCACTGAAATGGGAAGTTCACCCTGGACGTCAGGAAATGCTGTCTCACTGTGTGGATGATTGAGCACTGGCACAGGTCCCTAGGGAGGTGGTGGAGTATCCCACCTTGGAGACTTCCAAAAAGCCACCTAGAAATTGCCAAAGGCAACCAGTTCCTTACTTGAACAGGTGGTTTGGACGAGGTGGCCTCCAGAGGTTCCTTCCAACCCTTTTGTGATTCTGTGATTCCATGAATATTTACTTTTCCCAATCATATTTTTTATTCCTGGTTTCAATCCCTTAACTGATTTTTTTTTGATTGCACCTTAAAAACATATTTTTCCAAACCTGCAGTGCTTATGGAAAGCATAATTATATCTCTAAGCACTATCATGTGTATCACCATTTCTTTTTCTTTGTACAGCATGACTTTTCCTTTTGCAAGGAAAAGATGAATACCATTCTGCCAACGTGTACTGATCTGAGGCAATGATGTTGCTCACTGATCATCGCTTCACTTAGTATTTCATATCTCGTAATTTTCCCATAAATTACCTGAGGATGTGCTCTATGTTAATGCACACTGCAGTAGCAATCAACCATTTGCATGAACCCATATAAAGAGCATCGTACCAATGCTTTTCACACTATTATTAACACAAATTGCAACCTTCCTAATATCAGTTCTTATTTACAGCTGACAGGATGGAGGAATTATCTATGTGTAGAGTCATTCCTGATGTAAATCTCCATGTTTAATACTGGTTAAAAAACATTTTCCAGGCAAAGTATGCTGACCTGTGGTTCTGGGCCAGCAGCAAATTCAAACAGCAAAGGAGAAAAATGCTATAAAATAAATTGAGGGAAAAACACTATAACACAAATACTGAAATATCTGTAATGTGAAAGAATCATTTTGACTATCATACACTTAATATTGTACTGGCTAGATTGAAATATATTACCTCTTGTTTATAGAAATATTCTTCTAAATCCACCAAACATCAGAGCAAGTAAAATAACAGATTTCCTCTCATCCCTATTACATATACTAGAATATGAAATCACTTCCATTTCCAAATCTGAAAAATAAGCTGCAAGTAAAATTTAGTCCCTGGTCCTTAAAAATCAATCAAGTTCCCATTAGAGCTGATGAAAAGACAATTAATTGGCAAATAAACAAGGTCTGTACTTTGTTACATAGTGTAAAAAGCCAGAGTCTTATCAAATGACAGCAATACTTCTGGATGACTTCAGGATGAGGATGGTTGTGGTTGTGCAATACAGGAAGTTATTTTCCTCTGAAATACAGTACACTTCAGTATGTCTTATTGACAGAAATATCCTGTATAAATCATGTAATAAAATATAACTGTAGTAATTTCACCTGGCAGTTAACTTAATAAAAATAAATGACAATAAAAATGGCTAGATTCTTTAACTCTGATAAATGTTGTCCATCTTACAAATAAATACAAATCAAGTAGAAAGTATGCAAATGCACTAACTCAGCACAAGTCTGACCACTGGAACTTGGAACAAATCAATTTTGCTATCTAAACCTCTTTCCCCTCTGAAAACATGGCTTTTAGCTAAAGAAACTTCATTGTCAAACTCAGAACACTGTTTAGACCAAAAACAATTGAAGGAAAAAAGAACTAATAAAAACAGAATTATTGTTTTATATTTTCAAAACAATAATACAGTTATTAATTTATATTGATTGGTTGTAAAAAATAAAACATATTATAACTTGACCTGATGAAGATGATCTTTTAAAACTAGATTTTTAAAAATATTTGTTCTGTTTTTCTTATTCTCCCCAACATTCAGCCAGGCAAAAATAAATTGTTCACACAACCCCTATATCAGCTGTTGTAGGAGACTGTTGGCCATTTGATAGGTGCCAGGTGATGATTATATTACATTCAGCATATGACCAGGATGAAGTAGACTGAGATTTTCAATTCATTTTATCTTGATAGCTGAGCAGCCACAAGTAAAAACAAATTTCAAGCACTACTGTTTTGTGTGGGATCCAAAACCATCAGATCTGATTGTAGAACTCTGCATTTCAATATTTTCAATACTTAAATACTAGTTTTCAATTATTAAAAGCAATTGTGATGCAAACCTTCCAGCTGCTTTATGTTCTTCAGTCACAGATTTTGAATTAAATTGGAACATGTATTTAAATTACAGCTAATACTTGATCAGATGCACTTGGTTGAATCTTCTAAGGAGACACTAAGAAAGTAACTTCTTGGACTGTGGTCCCTTTTTAACTTTTATTTAGATAATTTCATATCAGAGAGTGAAAAGTGTACTGACCTCAAGAGCTTATGAAGAGATTTTTTAGTGCATCCCAAAAGCAGAACTCAAGAGTTGATAGCTATTTAAGGGGCTAGTTCAATTTCAAAGCCACTTTAGATTAGGACATATTTCAACAAGTTCTATGTTCATCAAAGCAAATGTGGATTTAATGTACCATAAAATCTGGTGATGTTTTCTATGAAACTGGAAAGCACTTAGTCCTAAAATGTTTTTGAATGAAAGCAACAGCAGCTGTTTTTTGCATCACTGTCCAGGACATGTCCAGACACTCAAAACCATTTTGTTATTTTTTGACCTACAACTTCTTCTGCATTCTCAAAAGGCTTAATTTTTAAAACACAGCAAATCCCATTAAAGTTATTCAAAACCTGAAAACAGCTTGTGTGGCAGATTGAATTTGCATTATACTACTGACCTCAAGGAAGTTACACTAGATGTGACTTTATTCAACTTAGAACTTTGAAGTACTGTTGAAATTTTCCAACTGCATAAAGTTATCTAACAATTTTTAATATTCCATATTTTTATTATTCTGCACCACCCCCACACTTTCTACAGTCCTTCCATGGCACTCTTATCTTAATTACTCCAAACCAAGCTAGTATTAGCACAATAGTTCCAATAAAACTAACTCCAATTTGAGAACAAAGAAATTAAGGTCAACAATGATTCCCTCTGTATATTTTCATTGGCTTCCAGAAAGCTTTCATCTGCTATATACAGAGTGATTTGAATTCTCCATCATCTCCTAAAAATTGCACTTACCCTCCTTCCAAGCAGCTTTCAAATTCCATAATCTCTCTAGAGTACTGCTGATATATAATTTCTATACCTCCACCTACTAAACTATGATCCTCTTTCATTGCCCCCAATATCCTCCAAACCCTTGCCCATCTTCTACAGAAGAGTCTGAAAATGATTTGAAGGAGAGTAACACAGACAGACAGAAAGAAGCAGCATCTCAGAACAAATTTTCATAGGTTGAAAAAATGATCAGTGGAAGCAATAAGACTTCTACACTCACAAATAAGAATTATTCACTCATAAAGCAGGAATGAGAGGAAGAAGAAAGGAATCCAAACATGAAAGAAAGGATGCAAAAGAGAATGAAGGTAAAAATGGCAGGAAAATTAAAAAGGTAAAAATTAATTAAAGCAGTTGTTTTCCTTAGTATTGAAGCTATACATTAATAAAGTTTTTACTTTTTTCTTTACAAAGTTAGAGCTTCATCTAGAGCTGAAAATTTAGACTGTATATTGTGAATATTTTGAATATTCCTGACCTTCTGACATGCCTGTTTTGAAGAAGTGATAACTCTTAGAAATACTTGAACAAGTTTTACTAAAACAGATGTATAAAAGAAATAGCATTCTAAACTATTTGAAAATCCTAATAATAATAAAGTGTATGAGTAAAATAGAGTACCAAGCTATGAGGGATAAAACATGAAATAAATTTATTTGTTTAAGTTTATAGAAAGAACATCTCATGACATGGCAACAGAAAAAAAATTTCCCTTCAATGTTAAAATGATCTATTTGTGTAAATATCTATATTTCAGTAAAACTAAATCATCAGAATTAAACAGCAATTTGTAGTGTTGATAGTCACAGGATTGCAATCTGCATTTAAATTTGACACCTTTTTGTTGTAGGTTATGATTTTTTTACTATAGATAATTACAGATATTACAAGTTTCTTCATTAATTTAGGAGAAAAATTGGGAGATTCCCATTTGGAATTTATTATGAAACTCTTAATCATATGGTATATTATTATGGTATATTTCTGTAGCCCTATGCACAGATGTGCAGGTTTAGGTATCCCCACTGGCAATCATTGGCATTACCAAGTTTGATACATTTTTTTCAAAATTTTGTCACATTATTTTTGTATCAGAAAATACACAACAGAACAGAGCCCAACTTTTTCTAGAATTACAGTAATCCCAGTCATTACAATTTCTAAAGTTTCTCTTTAAATAATGAATAATCCCCTAAAGTGGATTATTTAAACGCCAGAGAGATAGAGAAGACAGAAAAAGTTGCTTGCTGTAACTCCCCTTCAACTTTATTAATGAAACTTCTTATTAATAACAGATTTTGCTCTTTGATACAGATCTAAGCAAGCTATTACTTGCTGACTTGGATAAATTATTATACCAGGAAAACACTCTCAAGTTGTTCTGTGACTTGCAGACATGCTATTCCTTCAGTTTGCAAGATTGCAAGTGATTTAATAAAAGCTTCTGCAAAATGAAATATATTCTTCCTCCAAGAATCATTGCAAGCCATGTGGTTATGAGAGAGAGAATGCACTCATGTATGCCATTTTCTATCTGCCAAGCCCATTGCACAATGCAGAGAAATCTTCTGTGGCTTTAGGGAGGGCTTGTACTACCCTTCAGCAGAGCTGAATAGAGCCAAGAGCTCCCAGTGTCCTGCCCCAGCACTCACTCCGGGGCATGCAAGTCCCAGGTGCCCTGCCTGCAAAGGAGGGGTCCTTTCTGGAGTGCTTTGCCACTTGGGTCCTTCTTTAATTCTCATTAGAGAATCTATAATAACTGTTATGCCTGTCTGCCTACCAATTTGCCCTGGAAGGATATCTAGACAGGCAGGGAACAGGGTGTTCGGGTTACTCAGAGCATACCCAGGCTGTATTTGGAGAACAAGGCTCTGAGAAGCAATGCAAAGGTTCCTTGCTGTCAGTATAACCTCCCTGAGTTCACAGACAATTGGCGTAATGGGCCATATGCATGACATTTGAGAATTCCTTTTATTTGAAATCAGATTATTTTATGAATCAAAACACTTTTTAAAATTAACAAGAGAGCAGGGAGACTTATAAACATGAAAAATGACAACTTGAAGATGCCACTAATTTTACTGATGAAGAACAGAGGCATTGGGAATAAAATAGTGGCAAGAAGATGCTCACCACCATAGTCTAGTGAATTGTTGTTAATAATCAGTCTTAATACAGGAGATAGGATTTCAGTAAGGTCCATGTTTCTTCCATTAGTGTTGCAGTACTCAACTCTCAGTAACTAATCTGAGAGAAATTAAATGAGAGAACTCTCAAAGAATATCCTCAAGTAGGAGAGAAATAATTTTAAAATTTGTTTTTGATCCTGCCCAACTTATTTATTCATGATTTTGTTAGCAAGAAAGCATTGCTATTTTTCAGGCATTGACAAAGATGAGAAGCTATTCTATTATCATCCCTCTGTCATAACTCCTAGTAAGGATTACAAAGTCTGGGAGACAGAAAAATGATTCTTTAATACACTGAATTGAGAGGAAATTTTTTGTGTGCTCTTAAAATATAGATAGACAGTGAATTCTTGATGAGTAGGTATATAATGAAAGGACTACTAAAGATAGCATGACGTTCAAAAAACTATTGAACCTTTTTTCTCTTTCTCTGAGCATTTGTTCATATGGTTCCACTACCTTGAATAAAGTTAAATCTTAACAATAGTAATACTATAAACATTGGAATTGCTGATTATTTTTCTTGTGCACACTGGAATCCATAGAGTATACAAAACACTGTCAGCTCACAGAAGATGCCAAGTGATTTAACATAATGGGCAACGGGATTATCTTTCTTTTGTCCAGATCCTACTGTACTATGCAAAATCTGCATGTGAGAACAAAAAAAAAGTAGATATTGACATTGGGATACTGCATGCAAACCTGGCTCAATTACCTGTGTACTTTTCATTGAAATATATGGGTATACTCAGTTGCTCCACTTTGAAGATGAGACAAGTGGATGTTAGGAAGAAGTTCTGTGGGTAAAACTTTACTTTTATCAGAGGAAAGGCCTTTGGCAGACTTTCAGTTACGACTCATTATCCTTTCTTTACTATTTCTGCACTCACAAAATCTTGCTGGTGTTACAGATTTCTTGTACTGGAACATAATTGTGAACAATAGAATTTGCCATCAGGCCAAAAATCAAGGTCCAGTATTAATCAGAGCAAGGGTCAAGATATTTTGGTTCAGTGAGAGTAGTTTGCTCTTTGCTTAACATGGTAAAGGTTGATCTGCATTGAACACTAAGTTGTGGCCAGCAATCCTCTCAGTTCCTCAGTACTGCTGTATTCCAAGACACTTTGCACAGAAAATTTTGAACAAACAAAACCAAATTCAAACAAACCAAAAATCCTTAACATTTGGAGATTTTTTTATTTTTAGATCTGTGGGTGAAAAAAATTGGCGTAATGGCACAGAGCATCATCACAGATGGATTATCTTACATGTTTGACAATATTTTTTTCCAGTTTGCAATTTCAAGTTTTCCAAAAAATAAATTGTTTCAGTATCTCTTCCAAACATTCTTGCTACTTGACACAGTGCTTTGCAAAAAACCCCAAAATGATAAAAACACAGTCCATGCCATAGGGCAGAGCTGATTAAAAAGAAAGGAAGCTTTGATCTCTTACTCCTGTGCCATTCAACAGTAGCACCACTGTAAATACTATTAAGATTTTACAAAAGCATGTATGAAATCAGATTATGTTACAAATATCAGAGGTACAGACAGAAAGAGACATCAAAGAGGAATGAGTAGTGAAAAGAGAAAAAAATGTTAAAAGAAATTTTGAGGTGGACCAAAGTTAGCAGAAAGTAGATTATTTATTCTTAAGGTGATGGGAGAAAAGATTCCCTTAAATGATACATAATGTTCCAAAATACAAATATTTTTGTGAATACAATTTAATCTTGATACAATACACTCATTATAGCCATGAATCTATGGAAGTGCTACGTCATTTTAAAAATAGCTTGACAGATCTTAAGCACACCTTGAATTCATGAATTAGTAAGATCTACCCTCTAAGTAACATGTATCTAATTAGACATCCGTAGTTTGAACAAAGCATTGTTGTTGCTCTCATGTCAATGCACAGGATCTTAAAAGGCTGTGGGTGAAACCCCACTATTATCTGTGGAGCATATATTTGCTTTACAGAGTCCATGTTTACTACCAAAACATTCCAAAGCAGTGTACACTTCCAATGGAAATGAGTAAAATAGGTCCTTTCTATGGCAACTGAGACAGCAGCATGCACTAACTTGCTGCTGCTTTCTGAAACTGATTACAGTTCAGCAGCTAAATTGGTAACTGCTTCCAAATCTTTAGCTGCTGCTTCTGAAAAGCTGGACTGCATTTCAATCTCTTGCATCTTGTTAGCAGCTCTATCTTCATCATCACACTGGACAAAAAATGCCCAGATTCAAAGTTTAATTTCCACCAGTAGAAACTGTAAGCATCCGTTCATCTTTTTTTTTTTTTTTGAAAATCTGCAGATCCACTTTTCCAGAAAATATGGTTATTGATTTTTTTAAATCAATGAATCCTATTAATCAAATGAAGTATCTTTCCCACTTATTCTAAGAATCTTAGGAAGTGATCATGAATCACTTTTGCTGGCAACACAAATTTCCTGAAAACAGAATTTATTGTCCATATGTCTTTTCAGTAAAGTGTCTATCTTATGTAAAATCAGAGGATAATTAAGCTTTTTTGTCTTCTCACATTGAGTAATCTCACATAACAGAATATTTCAAAAGATGTATCGGAAAAGGATCTTGTTGAAGTTATTCCTTCTGAAAAGAAGGAGATCATCTCCTTTTATATAAACACCTATATGGATATAGATCTCCACAAAGAAATCTGCAGGTACCTATGGCAAGTGCAACAGGCATATACAGGCACAAAAGTTCAAGAGGACAATGAACTCTCCTCTAGATTATAGCAGCAATGACGCTGCATGAACCTGATTTTATGATAGGCTGTACTTTTCTCATACTCCCTTTAAGCTTTAGCAAACCCTAACACTGTCCTCATATGCACCTAGGCAATGTTGGCATTGTTTTATCATTCACAAATATATGCAAATATATGCAGACAGTGGAAGTCATGGGAGGCGATTCATGGAAAGAATGCACATTACAAAGAAAACATGGAAAGCAGAGAAAATGCGTGTGGAATTACTCACAAGGTGAAAAGGGGAAAGTATTTCAGGCACTCTGTTTTAGACACAATCCAGAAAAACATTTTAATAGATTGATTTGATAAATAACATCTAGCATGAATACATAAAGAGTACAGTAAAAAAAGTACTCCAACATACTCCTAGAAGAAGATGTATCTGGGTCAGTTCATACCTCAAATAGTCACACACATATTAATAATCACACCGTACCCATGTTCCATATTCTGTTTGTATGCATTCTGCTGTGTTCCAGAGGTTTACCTGAACTCACTAGGAAAAGCCTGTACGATATCAGGGGTGGGATCTGGCAACATTACTAACAACAAAAAACAATTCTTACAAAGCAGTTCCAGACATTAACTGATGACTCTTTAAAGAGGGTAGAAATGTCTCCCAATACACAACTTATAGCTCAATGCCCCAGGCTGTCAGGGTAGAATGTAGGAAAGCCTAACTCTAACCTTCAGAAGAAGGGTAAAACTCCCAGCCTCAAGAAATCAAACACCACTATCTCATCCATGAAAACAGGGCAGGTAATGTTTCAGTAACAGCTGAACCCTTGTCATCTTATGATGTAAAACACAGGGCAGTTAATGAAGAAAAGACCAAGAAAAGACCATAACACAATGGGCAATGGAGCTGTGTTTTATGCAGTAGAAAATTACATTTTAACTGTATATGTATAGCTGGATTATTCATACAGTTCTTTCTGACACATTCATCCCAGGAATGAGAGTGAAGAAAGAAACACTGGATATTTTTACTGCATATTTGCATAGGAAAAATAGACTCAGGGTATTGCAAATGCATTTAGGATATGGGTGAGGAGAAATTCTTGATAAGACACACAATGATACACCACCCAGATCCATTTTGTCTGAGAAATTAATAAACTAATCTATTTTGGTCATTCACCAGGAAAGAAAACTTTTCCCCAGAACAACCTGGGTTTGTGAAGAAGCAATGTCTGTGACTATTTCTGTGAAAACATTACCATGAAAGGTATTAAACGACTTTTAGAAAACATGATACAATAAAAGCAGTGGGGGAATGATTGACTTCCTCTATATTAAGAAATAAAAATAATAAATCCTTTCCCATCATAGGTAAATAAAATTCATATAGAGAGAGGGTATAAGAAACAATTGGTTTGGAACATTCTGCTAGAATTGCAAAGTTAAAACACATGTGCATAACTTTTTCTTAAACAGGTATAGCAAAAAAACCTAGAGTTCACTGCACTTCAGTTACAGTTTCCATAGAGGATTTCTAATATTCACAAGGCTCTTATCAGCTACTACTATTTCTAACAACCACCAAAGCAACATGTACTCTTTTCCACTTTAGTGATACTGGATTAAATTCCTATAGAACAGCAATGAAAACTTGGAAAATTAGCAGAAATTGTTCGCCAGCTAAAAGAATGATGAAGATTGAGTAAAATTAGGAGACTCAGTGAATAAAGTATCAAAAAACCTCAAAAAAATTGGTAAGAGACAAGCAAAGGGGCAGAGCAAAACAGATAAGAAGGTTGTATTAACAACTGGCTGGAAAAAAATGACCTCAAGATAATAATTATCTGTCTACAGTTTACCTAAGAGGATTGATGTGTATTTCATGAGAAACATTTAGCATATGAATTATTTCGTGCTTCTGTTGTATGGCAACATAATGATGACTAAAAGAAAAAGAAATCCCAAGAGCTAATGGTTTCCACTTCTAGGACAAGAGCATGTAGAGCAGAGGGGAGCAAGGTTATTATTCCTGCTATCCTTGTGCTTTAAAAATCACTAGAAGTTGAAATCAGCTTTTCTAGAATATTGAGAGGAAGGGGTCAATCAATATTATTAAGGCTGGATGAGATACATGACAGCTTAGGGGCATGCTTTCTGGAAGAAGATTGAAAACAGAATGATGAAGCCTGAGCAAGTTTTAGAGAGACTTCCATTCATCACTGTAGGACTGCAGAAATCCCATTCCTCCCTCAGACTCTTTTTCAAAAACTCCCGTTAAGCACAAATTATATCTGCAACTAGCACTCTAGATCAGTTAATGGGTAGTGATAGCAAAGTTCATAAGTTCATTAAGTTCTGATTTGGATGGCTACTGAGGAAAAATAGCATATTGCAATTTTAAACTCTGTTTTTATCTCTGTCTATGCATAAATCTTACTTCCTACTGGTATTATGATTGCTTTATTGTAACTGAAACAACCAAACCTCAAATTAAGTTTTCTATTTCACCTGTTTAGCTCCTAAATTCATGAAGCTGTTGTCTCATTTCCTCCAGAGACAAACAGGCGTGAAACCGTAATTCATGTACTGCAGTAACTCTGCTATATGTTTTTCATATGCTGCCTGCAGGCACAGTGAATAGGAATAAAAATTGGAACAAAACACCAACAGATCTTGCTCTGTTCTCTGTATCTATGCTTTTAGCTCCCACTCTCTGATTATTTGTTACAGTTCCTACAGCTCTGGGAAATGACAGACACAGATAACTGTGAATGCAGCAGCCCTTCTCCCTTCAGGGTTTCATTCCCAGGGTGAGAGGAAGAATGGCAGAACCAGCATTCTGTTCCCTCCCCTTTTCCTAGGCAAAGATCAGTGGCCTATGGAAAATTTCATACCAAGAAGGTCACAAGGGGGTGTTATTAGGAAGTCTCATGAAAAGAGTGGATGAAGGGGTACAATTGTATTAACTAATATTTTGCATTCTATAAGTATGTAGTATCACTGCTCTCTGTATAATTTTGTTTCTTACAGCAAAGAAGGGAAGCTCCTTTCTATAAGAGCAAATTGATACTATATATCGCACTGCCTCTTTCTCCCTTGTTAGCCAGTGGGCACAAAAGGACTTTCTTCCATCTCCAAGCTCCTGTTTGCAAGTAAGGGAAATGTCCTATCATATCAACTGGAAATAAGGGAAATATCCCATATCATCTGGAGAGCATATGGGCATCAAGAACCCTGCAAACATACAGTTTTCTGCATGTCCTCAGTACTAAACATATTATTATCTTCTCAAAATGGATGTTTCCAAGGGAACAAGCAGAAAAGAAGATACGAGAAATGTAATTGTAAAAGAGAAAGACAATCCCCAAAAATCTGGACTTTATTTTTTTTCCGAATTTACATATAGTTACGTTATTACGTTGCAATTATGATCTATGGACTTACTATTTTATTCATTTTTTAATGGCCACAGTTACTTGAATTGCCAAGATTAAGCCTCTATCATGATAATAACTGCATACTCACAAAGGAATTACTATTCTAAAAAACCATATCTAAATAGACAATAAGAAGCATCAATCTCACGCTGATAAAAACAACAGCAACAACAAAACCTGCAACAGCCAGAGCAAATCTGTACCAAAGTCAGGAGCATGAAGGCTGTGAACAACTGCAGCCACTGCAGGATCCCTGCTTGAAAACAGTTTCCTCAGAAATTTACCATGTGCCCATAATTTTACTGTTTCTTGTGATAACAAAGTGAATGTTCAGCAGAGGTGTCTGGTTTTGCACTTCCTTAAGAAAGTCATGTCTTGACTAGTTTTGTTTTTTTTGGATAATCTTTAGTGGGGATTTGAAACAGACCCCTAGGTTTGAACATAACTTATAACATATTGGGCTGCAAGTTCAAAAAAACTTAAAAAACCCCAAAGCCAAAACAGCAAAGACAGACAATTACATTTCCAGATAGCCTTTGCTGATTACTAGACAAGGACTGTTCATTCAGCTTTTAGCAGAAAATTGAACCAGATGACCTTCTTCAGTACCTTCAAACCTGAATTATCCTATAGCCTTATGAGATTCCTAAGTATGTTTTCAGAAGTCACTTATGACTTCATTTACATGGAACTTCTTATTACTATCTTCCCTCAGACTAAGTAGAAAGGCAGTGGCATTATTACCTGTAAAATCACTCCCAATCCTTTTTGTCAGCAATGATTTTAAACTGTTTGCTAGGATGTACATGGTATTTTGCTTGGATGAAAGGCCATTATTAAGAAAAAAAGACATGGATATGAAGCAATAAAGTCTTAAAGTCTAAAACTCGTAACAGAAGAATGAGAATTCTTAGTTTGTACAGACTAATTTTCATATGTCTCTGAAATCACATGACAATGAGGATTCTTTGAGTGCTGCGCCTGCAGCCAAAGAAAAATCCCCCAACAAAATAGGCTTATTAATATGAAGGTTTTCCTCAAACATAGAATTTTGATGTAGTTTCTGTTTCATACCAAAAATGTTATTTAAGCTATTACTAGCAGCACAATCAGTGGAATTGTAAATATCTCTACCTTGTCAGGAAATGCCACAGCAATAAGCAGCAAAGGCTGCAGTCCACTTAAATCTAATAATTACCTGTCATTAATAGATCAATGAACAGCTTGAGTTGTGATTTGTTTAAATATGTTAACTGAGAAATTTCTCCCTGGGAAGGATGCGTGTTGTAAAGCATCAGGATTCCCAAAAGGCAAAAAGTGAAAAAGATCAATTGCTTAACTATCTTCTCCTTTTTCCCTGTTCTCTTTGATGCACTTTGAAACAAAAGGACCTTTCTATCCCAAGTGGTTTTTTAAACGTCTGAAATGTGTATGTGTAAAAGTCCCAGCCTAGAAAAGCACCTACGGTCAAGGCCACAAACACTATCCTGATCCCATGATGCTAATAGAGGTTTCACTATTGGCTGCAATACCACCAGGTTCTCACTTCCTGAGGAATACAAAATCTGGTTGGTTTTTTTGTGTTTTTTTTTTTTGTTTTTGTTTTTGTTTTTTTTGTTTTTTGTTTTTTGTTTGTTTCTTTTTTTTTTTTTCATTTCTTTGTGTGGGAATTGTACTCTTATGATTTATATACAAAGCTCAGTGGTAGAAGATGCCACATGAGTGCTTCAAGCTGCGCTGTGAGATGAATAGGGTGTCATAATATATTCAGCAAATATGGCAATCCTCCAAAACAGAGAAAGGTATGAAAAATTAGTTCCTTAGTTTAGAAACCGTAACTGAAGCCAAGAACCCATAGAAAGAAAATGTATTGGCCTCTTTCCCACTAACACACAAATCACTGTGGTTCTATGTGTACAAACCATTACAGGTGTTATGCAAACACTGCAGTGTGATTTTTTGTTACTGTCTAGGTAAAAAAAAAAAATCTTTGTTGCTTCTTTTTATTGCTTGAAAGGAAAAAAAACCCCAAACTCACATTATAGAACATCTGTTGAAACTCACTTTCCAGACCAAAAAAATGGCTTATAAAGAATTTCGAAGAGAAATTATTTTTCCATATAAAAGGTGAAAACATGAAGAAGGAGATACCTGTAAATTATGCTCAAAATTTTCTAAGAATCTTAAAAATGTAAATATTTGGAGCTGCCTGTTTCTTAAAAGAAAAATCACCAAGTTATTATTTTGTGTGCTGCTTAATTGTCCTTTAAATCTAGTAGCTAGGGTAAACACCTGCAATTACAGTATGCATTTGTTTTATTATAATATAAACATATATTAACAAGTACAAATTGGTCCTGAAACAATAGTCTTATACATATCAAGAAGAAGAATCTAACACTGCACTCTGTGCAAACCATGAGCTTTCTAAGCACAAGATCTCCAGCTCTATTACCAAATAAATTTGCCTTCTAAATACCTGCCAAAGCTACATTCATATATAACTTATCTGAAGCATATGCAAGCAGGGAGCTTGTATCCATCAGCAGAATCTAATCAGAACACTTCTGGTTATGAACATGATTCAGGATCCTATACATTAAGGCTCAAGAAGGAACAAATCATTTTCCACATTACAGAATCTCTGTGCTACGCTAAATTAAGCAAAATAACAGCAACAGAGACAAACTATGCATTAGAAATAGTTAAAAAACAGCAGGGAGGATGGAGAGGAGTAACAAGCATTACAGTGTCTATTAACTAATGGAATGCTTATGGGAATAGGAATAAGATACACATGCATTCCAAATGAATACTTATCTACAGCACCATAAGAAAATATATAAAAAAAAAATTTGCGAGGGAAAGCGACCTAAAGTATAACACTGTAAGCATGCAGCCATTAAATTAATCTGAAATGCATTTGAATTGCTCTTATCACAATGAACTCAGTTCACAATCATGAAAATGTGTTATATGTTTCCACTTACAAACCAGTCTTCCCTAAGTACCATTAAGATTTATTTAACAGCAAAATCTATCATACATAATTAGAGCATATATGAAGTACTTGCTGCATATTAATAGAGCTTTTAAAATACAATTCCTTCTTTGTGTGCTAATTCTGGAACAGCTAATACTTTTGTCTTTATTGGTTACAGGTAACATTTTTGAGGAGGTACATACAGAAAGGGTCTCTTCCAGTAAAACTACACAGCAAAAGAAGAATTTTATACTTAATCTACTTGTAGGTAATAGCATATAATTTCTCACACAATTGTATTTCTGACCATGCCATTCTCTACAATGTATAAGGCATCTGATTACCCACAAATGCTCTGCATTTAAGAAACTGTTTCAAAAGTGTTAGTGGAAAAAATCTAACCTTCATTCAACCAGTGCCCTTGCTGACTGTAGCATATGAAAACTGACAACCAGAAAAACAGGACAAAGTTCAAAGCAATTTTTCAATGCCTCTATTGATTAAACTTTAAAAGTTACTGTGTTTACCAAGTGCCACCTGCTTTAAGGAGCAAGAGATCTGAGAGAACACACAAACACTTGGTGCAGTATCAACCATTTTAGTAGTGAGCAAACTGACAAATTTTCCTAAGAAAATAATGTCATCTGTATTTTCACCCTCTTTGTCAACTTTAACAAAGGAAAACAAAGAAGTATGTTCAATGAATGGACTTATCTAACAACAATACCTGTTAAATTGTGAGATAAAGCTCTTTAACACCGTGTTTAATGGATATCCCATTCTCAGCCTACCTGGTGTGTTCAGCAGCCGGGACATCTTGCAAGAATAGGAGATAAACTGCTCACAGTATTCAGCACTACTGGTAATGGCAGAAATCTGGTCCATTGTTGCACTGTAGTTGAGCTGCAGCACAGATAACTTCTCTGGGCTGTTGCCTCCCACAGAAGTCTGCATTTGCAGATCATGGTACACAGTTGTCCATACTTTATCCTCTGAAAGAGAAGGCAAGAAAGACAAGACAAGAACTGGTAAGAGACAGACAGTGGAACTGAATCAAAATAAATTTAGGCCAAAAGATAAAAGTGTTCTGCAAGATATTTGTTGAGGTGGGAGTGGGGAAGGTGGGTACTGCACATGAAAGGTCATCATGTGACAGCATAGCTCCAACTACGAACTGATGAAGGGAAGAAACTCTGACCACCTTTATAAAAAGATAAAAATATACCATGTGAGAAGTCTTCCCAAAACAACTGATACCTACAGTTACATATGGAACTAATAAGGATTAACTTTGATCAGAAAGATAGAAACCTGATGCCCTAAAGATTCAAAGTCTTAATGTGAAGAACATTCACTGTGCATGGTAAATTGCTGTAGGCTGGAGAGCAACACTGCTTTAGTAAAGTAGTAGTAAAGTAACAACAAGGATGCACCAGATTCTCATGTGATTACATCATTTAGCAATTAACACTGAAAATTTTTCTACATTTTTTACCCAGGATGTGTTCTAAGGTAAAACAAAATTACTGCTTATTGAGACTTAAATATTTTAAAACAGCAGCACCATATAACTTTACTGATTCTGATTATGGTATAGATAGCACCATAGGAACTAATTGAAGCAGAATGGAAATACAAAATCTTCTGTTTAGTTGTGAAAAGGCGCAAAGAAGGAGGAAAGATAATTCAAATTTTCAAATTTCAAATTTTTTTTTATAAGAAATACAGCAATATTGGCCAAATATCAACACCTCCAACAAACTTTTTTTTTGCATGGTCATGCAAAAAGTGCATTATATCCAGCCCAGGACAATATCTGTATGCATTATATTTCTTTAAACTACTGAACAGCAAGTCACTAGAAATGTTACTGTGAACTATTTGTCAGTAGTTACCAGAGAAGATTTAAGATGAGGTATTATAATAATGAAACAACACATTCCACACTCCTTTTGTAGCAATATTTGTTGAAGTTGGAAGGTAGTTTAGAAAGGAAAAAAAGACAAGGCACAGAAACTTTGCTGTTACAGACCAACAATTTATTTTTCTTAGAGGGACATTCCACTGAACCAAAATGAAAAAAAATATTACCTGAGTAATATAGGGCTTCAGAATGAAAACTATGACGATTCAGTCAATATTATTGATACTGTGTTCTTGTAAGAATGCTATTTTATCACTTAGGTATGAAGAATTTTTAAAATTTAAGTTGTCTAGGTACCACTCTAAAAATCCACTATCTCAGCTGATATGTACTGTTCATATTGCACATCTCACATAGACAAGGACTGAAATAGGTCAATTATCCTCTGTAAATAAACCACAGAAAATTCTCTTTTCTCTATACATTAACCTGAACCACATCACCACAAAAATTCCTAGAAGTGCATCAGATTTTGTCAGTAATCTTTGTCATGTAAGGTTCTTTCACATTTTAGGTTGTTTTTCTGTTTTAATTTTTCTGCCTTATATATTTCTACCGCTGAGGGCAAAGTCAAAGAAATCTGTCTTGGAACAAAAAATGCAGAACCTTAAAAAACATTGCTAAGAATCTACTCTGGTGCCTTAAACTGGCTTGTACGAAAGCCCTAATTCCCAAATGAGCCAGGCCTTTGCCCCCAGCTGGTCTGTCAAGCAACACCACTGACCACAGTTGTCCTTCAGGGAGGCAGAAACAAAACATATCATGCTGCTAACTTTGCTGTATTTATCACAAAAACCAGACTCTCCAGGGAGATCACCTGGCATTTTCTAAGTATACTAATTCACCTGACAGATGTGCCTTACAGCGATAAAACCCATAAAATGTAGTGCATTGCAGAATGTTTTCAATTCTTCTATGTAAATCTCTTGCCTGTTAATGCAAATCTCAGTCATTCTAAAACTTGTGGCCTGCACTTCAATATTTTAACTACATGGAAACATTTTGCAGAACTGACACAGACTGAAAAGTACTTCAGTACTTCTTCAGCAAGTTCACAGGGATGTGCTCACATACACGGATGAGTTTTGGTGTGACCCAGAGAAAAGACAGCTCTCTACATTATGATTATCCTTATCTCCAGGATTCTTTACTCTGCCTTATTTTCCAGTCTTAATTTTTACTGCACAGTGTCAGGCTATTTTGGATTATATGGAATCATGTGGACCCATGTGTGTGCAACTGATATGGTGTTAAGTCTTTCTAATCAAATGTTCAGAGATAAGGTAAGCAAAGCAGACAAATCCTCCACAGGTTGTACACATCACTAGCCAAATGAGATGAAATTCAGCAGGTGATGCAAGATGGTTGTTATTTTAATATTCATATCCTTAGTCCAAAGCTCTTTGTAAAACACAGGAATAATCTTGCATTGAAAAAAAGAAATAAGAAAATCAGGAGAAAGGAATCTTGTTCCCAAGTACCAATAAAAAATTTTTAATTGTCACCTGTCAAAATATACAGAGAATATAATCCAGTTTTGTTAGGAGCCTGGTATGGAAGTTTTTGCAGATTCAGTTTCAAGAAATGATTGAGATTGTTTATACTTTCATTGATAGAAACCTCTCATTTTTGGCAGAAAACACTGTACATGTAAGAACACAAAAGTGTCAGTAAGGAATGAACTAGGACAGTTAAAGCCTCATATTGGATTTTTGGTGCAGCAAAGACTCTTAGACTAGCCACTAAGAAGGTACAGAATGTGACCAGCAATAGGAATTGTGTTAGGCACTAAGTTTGAGAAGGAATTTTCTTATGGATAGCAGATTCTAGCTAATATACAGTCACTTTCCCTCCAAGTTAGGAAATTTAATCTTTACTGTGGCACACCCTACTACACCCTGTCAGTCAAATGTATCCTCTGAACAACTTCAGGACCTTTCTTTCAAAATACTACTACTAACAGTTAAGCACTTGTTGCACCTTGTAATAGATCTGTTTATCAATATACATATATATGTGCATAAAATCAATAAGATTTTACAGAAAAGCAACTCAATATCTTCCTGCTGTCTAAAAGATGATGGAAGATTGATTAGGATACACCTGGTCAGATACTGAAAATAAACCTAGGTCTTATTTCACTTGCAACTAATTTTTTGATAGTCTGGCTCAAATGACCCATGAACACATTCAGTAAGCTGTCTTGTCCAAACTCTGGAAGCTGAAACATCTGTGCCTGCAGGTCAGGCACAGAGAGAGTGTGAGGCAAAAGTTGCAGCTAGTGTACAGGAAGGAAGCTCCTTCTCTGGGTAAGGGATTTCACACTCTTCACATATTTTCCTGATTTAACTGTAAAGCACTGCCATGACACAAGGACCAAAACTGTATGGAATGGTAGGGCCTTTCCTGGGAAAACACATTAACAGAGTAAAGTGGTCACAGACAAAAATCCATTTCCCCTCCCCACCAAATGCAGACTCCTGAATACATAGTTATATATATGTGGGGCTGGCTTCAAGATGTCTGGAAAGAGTCAAAGGAGATAACTGCTTTTTGCCTTTTAGTCTTAAAAATTTGTTAATATGTTTATACTTCCTGTAGAAATCAGCTAGGCATTTATAACTTGAAGTCCAATATCTTCACTTATGTTTTCAATTTCTCAGACACTCCTCATTTCTTGAGACCATTCTTGAGAGAGATGGAATCAGTACCCTGCTTGAAGTCACCTTCTGTTACAGAAAAGATAATGCAGATATTCACACTAACTCAAATACCTCTATCCTCACCATTTATGGCATTGTCCCCACATAGCTGAGAACAGGATATGGTATTCATAGTTAATATATCCTTATTTTCTGTCAGTAGTACACAGAAGTCCCATTTAAGGTACACAGAAGTGAAAAATATGTCCTAGTTAACAGTAATTTGATACATATTCCTGGCAATTACCAGCACCACAATACTGGAATGAGTATTCCCCTAATACACAAGCAGTTATTTGGAGAACACCTGGCATATGGCTATTGCTAACCACAAGTGTTCAGAGACAACTTGTCAGCCACAGCTGTGTGTATGACTTATGCACCACCAAAATACACTTCCCCTACACATGGAAGTATATGAGCTCCGAACTGAATTTACTAAGCTGATTTCCACTTTCCCAGTGGAGGACAGAGTACCAGCACCAGCTAATTTCTAACCCTTCAGGAAGATAAGGGCCTCCCAGATGACCACTTCATTCAAATGCATATCTTAAAGCTTTTTTTTTAATGGTGCACAGCGTGTTGCAGTTGCACAGGAAAAAAAGAAAGGGGTTCTTTCATTATTTTGTTTTTAGCAGTGAAGAGGAAGTATAATTTTCCTCGAATAGAATGCCAAAACCCAGTAAACATAGATTCTTAATAGAATTCGTAATGGTTTTCCCTAAGAACAATCTAATTAGATCCAAACTGCTGATACATTTGATGCAATTATAGAGAAAATAGGTTCCCTGTAATTTAGTCTGTACATTACTCTTTGCCGAAACTGTTCTTCTCTAACAGATAGATATTATAGTAAGATTAAGTTCCTTAATTAAAAAATAATTTTTTTAAGAAAGGAAATGACCACTTGTTTTGTTAAAATGACAATAAAGTGACATAATTTATTTTGCTCAAAATACTTTTCAGTTGCAATGACTGAGTTACAGTTCTGCCCACTCACTATTCCTTTTTCCAATAAAAAGTGAAGTAGGTGGCTAATAAAATAATCAATAAGTATTAGTAATAGTTCACTAATAAAAAGAGAAATGAAATTAAAAACTTCCTTGTTCACCAGCTATTCAAGTGATCAAATAAAATATTAACATAAGTGATTTTTCCCGCTTAATATTCAACATATTTTGTGATGTTATGATGATATTTATCATTATGCTATTGAGTATTTTGCAGATAGTCAGTTTCTTCTATTACTGAGCTTTCCTCACTCATTTGCTTCGTGCCTAGTTAAGCAAGAAGACTTGCTTCTGACAAACAAATTAAGTAATCTTTTGTAATGATAATTACTGATAATAAGTTTGAAAAATAAATTTCAGAAAATATAATGCTTCCACAGCTATGGATACATTTTTTCCCTTTTATTTCAAAGTACAGTTATATCTATTGCTATTAGAGTTTTACTTTTTTTTTTTTTTTAATAATGGACTTATATGCTTATTATTTTATTAGGTATTTTCAAGAAATCAGAAAACAGTTTGATTTCTCAGCAAAGATCATCTGATCTCTCTCTCTCTCAAAATATCTGTGCTGGGTTTTTTGATGGATGTCGTTTCCTGACCTAAAATTTGGCTGATGTATGAGAACACCTCAGTTTCTGGTTGAAATCTTGGAGAAGATGATTTTGAGAATTCCTGAGCATATAAAAGCCTGCAGGTGGTTCTTTGATAGACATCCTGATTTTTACCATCATCACGGCTTTTGTCCCTTCAAATTAGGAGCAGCATGTTCTACAATATGCTACACTACAAATCACTCAAGAAACTAAATGGGATAACCCATTTCAAGTGCACTGCCTTCTAGGGAGGACAAAAATTACAATAGTAATCATCTCATATTATAAGGTCTCCAATTTTATTTTCTGATAAGAGCCTACTTGGTATTGTTAAATTGTGTGGGATGGTAACACAACAGTCATTAACAATGTGAATAAACTAAGCACCTTTTTTGCAACAGTGTTGTAGACACAAGACCTGATGTACGCAACTGATGTGGAAAAAATTACAGCAGGCCATATCCTCTTCTCCATCCTTTCATATTTCTCTTGGTGTGTGTTCATATACAAAACTTAAAACTATATATAGTGATTTAAAACTAATTCTGCTGTGGACTTCAAAGGAGCTATAGTTGAGTTTATAAAAATGAAAAATATACATTCGTTTGAAGTTATTGAGTGTTTTGACAATCTTGCCTGAGATTTGCAAATGTCAATTTTGCAGTACAGTTACTCTGGCAATATGAACTGCTATCATCTTACTAATGTAGAAAATGGAGTATAGACCAGAGAAATTCAATATTCAGGGAAAAAAAAAAAAGAGTAATTGAAGAGTGTTCTTATGAACTGAATTCTATAGAAAGCAAAGTCAGTCAGTTTCTTAGTCTTTTTAGGTGGGGAATAGGAGCAATCTCAAAATGTAATTGAGCTATTCCTGCACTCATTTTCTGTGTCTACTCCTTTCATTCCTTCCTTCCATTGTTTCTTGATCAAGATAATAATGAATCTTCAAATTTAACTAAGACTCATGTTCTTTTTTACTTACGATGGTGTCTTGTGATGCAATACACTTCTCTAATACTTACATAGTCTCTTTCATAACAATTCAGAAAAGAGAAAACTTTATTTTGTGAACTTACAGTGATATTGAGTGATATAATTTTCTAATAATTTATATGTAATAGATAAATTCAGAGTGGAAGGAAGTGACCAAAATAAAATTTTGAGGGAACCAAAAGTTTCCAGAAAAGTGACAATGAAATGGCTGTTCCAATGCAACCTGTTAGAAATCTCAAGGGACACTAGTGAAGTAGCAAGGAGAGGATGAACTCTCTGGAATACTAGAGATGATTTTGTATGTGAAAAGCTAATGACAAGAGTACCTTGAGAAACAGAATAGAGATCACTTGTGCCTTCAAAGAAAAAGGACTGCAACAACAGATATTGTTATGCTGCAAAACAGTGCCTGGGGGAAGAAGTTTAAATTTGATTTGGGTTCTAACGTCAAAAATTACCTCCTATGGGTGTTATTAGAAGCATGAGTTTAAAAAAAATCCTCTACTGAAAGGAACAATAAATAATGAGATACAGTATAGCCATATGAAGGAGGACTCGGATCATTTAAGTGCCTGGTCTAACAGATGGCAATTGCAGTTCAGTTTAGATTAAGGAACATTAAAGTCAAGAACAAAGGACATAAAAGAATTAACAGTGTGGTTGTTTTCAGCACAGTGAGCAGAATATGGGCAAAGGCTGAAAACTTTTTCAACAGTTCAATAACTGAAGAATCAACAACTGATTCTACTTTCTGAGGAGCAGCCTCATATATAAACAAGTATTACACAAATGGAATTATCAAATATGTCTCCTTTAAAGCATCTTTCAGTTCATTCTAGCATATCATAGGAGCATATGCACTTAAAAAAAAAAAATCAACGACCGCCTGATATTTTCTTTTACAGAGCAACATAGCACAAACCTTAAGCTATGATCCAAAACAGGTCTTCCTAGAATCACTGAAAAAAAAGTAACACAGTTTTAAAAAATATATTTCAAAGGATATCCTGAAGAAAAGGGCTCTTCAAAGCTTTCACTATGTTAGGTTTGACCATAAGAAACCATTTCCTGAGCTGTTCTGCCTGACTTTCTATTCTCATGGAGAGACAGGAAGACACTAATGCAGGTCTCAAGTGCAACCACTAAAAACTCCTCTTACCTTTCTTTCTACCATCAGCTAAGTGCTTGCATCCTTACCATACTCTTCACTGCTCCAACTTAGTTCTCTCAAGAAGAACATACTCCACTCTCCTCTCTCACATCCTGCTAACCCCACTCCATAGACAGACAGGAAAAGGAACACAGTGTGCTGAAGTACCCTTTCAAATTCTTGCACCAATAAACTAAATGTTAGGCAACGTCCTGAAAAATTTTCGATTTTTCTTCAAAAGGCGCCTCCAGATTGAAGAACTTACACTTCCAAGTTTTAGTGCATGTTCTTGGTAGTTTGCAATAATTTCATCATTATTCTGAATCATATTGGCCACATTTAAATTTATGAATTCCATTTTAACTACTACATGAACCTAAGCATTGTCTAATTAAATAAAAAAAACTACCATTATATATACTTTAGTGAAAAATCATGTATTTTTGACAACTGTGCTAAAATTTCTTTAGATAATTCAAAAAACATTGATATTGGATGGACAAGATGGACAGCAGAATGAAGTTTACTTATGTTGTGACTGACAGAAGAATCTTGATTTCTTGAATGTCATTATTTGTATCCTCTCGAACGAAGCATCACTTGAATTCTATACTAAACCACCATGCCATACATTATTTTAAAAGACATTCTATGAAAATTTTTAGTACACCTGTGTTTTGATATGTGGCACAGAGTGACATTAGGAGAGAAGAAAAAGACAATCAGACTTCATAGTAAAGTCAGCAAATTTAACAAAGTATGCTTAAAAGATTTTCCTATTCTGAATGTTATGATCTCATTCTGTCTCAATCTAAATTTGACAGAAGAAGAGAAAAAACATTAATTTATATGCTAGTTTACAGTAAAAGACACAGCTTGGTCCTGAGAAAAGACAAATATCCCACTTGCATCTATGAGTAGTAAAGTTCACAACTACAATTTTTCTAATGGAAGAATTGAAAGTACTATAAGAAAGGAGAATAAAGACCATGCTAGACCAACAAGAAACTTTTAACTTCTGGAAATTCTTGAACGTTAAATTTTTCACTTCTTTGTCTTTCCCTCTCATCTCAGGACCACCATAAAAACACCATAACCTGTTGCACGGGACACTATTTCCACCTGAAGGAACAGAGTGCTTTTTTACAAATGTTTCTTTTAAGGAAATACAAATTAGAATTTTCAGAAACTCCAACTACCCTTGCAGTACACATCTGTAAAAGTTGTTGACGCTGTGCCGGTAGAACCCCCGCTAGCTCTGACACCGGCTGTGCCAAAATGCCGTTCCCGGGATTGCCAGCGGTCTCGGGAACCAGTGCAGTTCAGAGCTGCTCCTCTCCAGCTGTAGATGTTGTGGTGTTGAGGTTTCAAGGCAAGAACTCAGAGAAGGCTCCCTCTTGTTCAGTTTCTCAGGTTTACTGTCCCAAGCCACATGAACAAGAAGAGAGAGAACAAAGCCTTCTCTTTACATTTAAACCCAGGGGAGTTACAATTCTTTACCAATCAGGTCACAGTGGGGAGGGCAGAGAGGTGACACCCACGATCTAGTACCCTATAGGAAGGGCATGGGGAGTGGAAAGGGGTAGGTGTACCAACGGGACACTGAGGCCCAGGGAATTCTCTGGAACCAGGGGTAGGAACCAGGTGAGATTGACATTATTTATATGAAGTAACAGGTGTGTCCAGGGGGTAACTGGCAGCAGGAGGGGAAAACCTAAGGTGAAACCAAACCCAAGGGTAACAGGAACAAACCAGGTGGAGGGGGACCCACCACCACAGTCGTACCCCAAGAGTCATATAGCTCAAAGACAGTGCTGTGTAAAAACAGCACTCTAAGAAAGCCCAGTGCTGCACCAGCTGCCTCTCTGGCTTCCTGCTAGCAGATATCCAACAGATTCTTGCTTTCAGAAAGTTCTTTCTAACATAGGGCTCATGAGAAGAAATTAAGGATTATGTCTATTTCCATAAACCCAGTGTTCCTGAATAGTCTTTTTATGCCTCAATATAGAAATCACAGCACACAGAAAACACCATAGAATTTGGAGAAGGGGGTGGCATATGGGAAAATGAAGATGCATTTTTACTAGATCTAATATTACTTTATTTTTCGTCAAAGGCTTGCATATACTACCCCATATACTCCAAAACCACTCAGAAATATAACACCATCTATTAATGAATTTAACACATCTCATTATGTAGAAATGATATATTTTAAATTGATAATTCTGAGATGCTGAAAAATTCATGATTGTGCATAATTGAACTTTGTAGTTCAAGTTCAACAGAACTGAATAGCTAAGTGTTTTGTTGTATCATTGTCTGGAAAAAGAGGTATTAAACTGTCTCTATTCCTACTGAGGTACCAAATATGTATGGAAAGCAACCATTACAACAGCTAAACATTTTCTAGAGCAATGAGAAATTTGCAAGGAAACATCTCTTTGCATCCATCAGCCTGATATTTAGAGGTTATGGAGAATACTACACTGGATCAGAGAAATTCCACATACGGTCAAGCGGATTCCTGCAAAAGTTGACTGCAGCTTATCCATGTACTTCAGCTTGCTTGGTCTGGGCCTACCCTTTGGCATCTGTCAATCACTCTTCTTTACATATACATAATCTTTTCTCTTGGTAAGTACACATGCACCTCATGCAACTTTCCTGGGGACTAAGCTGCTTAACTACTTTTTATTTAGAATTTTAAATTATTTCTCCATCATAATATAAAAAGATGGTGTCTGGAATAAAATAAGTACTTCTGAAGTGAAATTCTCAGTGGTGATGGAAACCATTTAGCAATCAACTACTTAGGGGTCTTCAAGTGCCTTCTCTAATTATTAACCACTTTGCTATTTATTTTATTAGGTTTCCCCACATTCAACAAATAGGAAGTTTATTTCCTTGAAGAAGATAAACAAATTATACCCCCTTGAATATTACAGCAGCCCTCTGAATTCCAGAGGGTTCTCCAAGAACAATGAAACTACCCATAGATCAAATTAAAATAGTGACATTCAAAAAGTCTATGAAGTTCCTCTTGCCCATCAGACATATATATGTACATATGTATATTAAGTGTACACTATTGCAGATAATTCTCATTGCTTAACTTCTAAATATTACCCACTACAGAAGATGAAATACTTGAACCAAATGCTGAGATTTTAGGAAGGTTATTGACTTTGTTACACTCTGAGAAGCTGCAGAAATCAATCTCCTTGCAGATTTCCAAATGCAGGTCTGCAACTTGCATAACTGAGTATGCCTATTTATTACTCCGATACTATTAGAACAATTCAAAATGCATATACTCACAAAATTTTGGTGCATAAGGAAACAAAAGTAGACACAAAATTTCCCCAATGAATTCAATGGGTCAAAGGTTTCATTCTGCTTCTCTAAAAGAGACTTCTCCACTGATTGAGAGAGGAAAAAGTAAAAGAAAAAAGGGGAGGAAAATACCCTAACCCCCTCAAACTCCAGGTTCACGGTCCACTGGGTGAAGGTCTGGCTGAAGGGTGAGGCTCAAAGGGTTGTGTTGAGTGGGGCTAGATCTGGCTGGTGACCAGTGATCAGTGGTGCTCCTCAGGGTGCAATTCTAGAGCCAGTTTGTTGAATGTTCTCATCAGTGGTCTGGATGCAGAAGTTGAATGCATGGTGAGCAAGTCTGCAGAGAATTCTAAATAGGGAGGTGCTGTTAACTCTTTCAGGGGACAAGAGGCCTTGTACAGGGATCTGGATAAATTGGAATACTGTGTAATCATCCAAGGCATGCAATTTGGCAAGAGCAAATGTTGGGTTCTACACCTGGCATGCAGCAACGGCAGATGCAGGTCTAGGTAGGGAGAGGAGTGACTGCAGAGAAGGGTCTGGGGGTGCTGGTTTACAGGAGGCTCAACAGGAGCCAGCAGCGTGTGCCCTGGCAGCCAGGAGGACAAATGTCATCCTGGAGTGCCACATACACAGCATCACCAGCCAGTCAAAACAAGTGATTATCCTGCTGTGTTTAGCACCAGCGTGGTCTCTCCCTAAGTACTGTGTGGGGTTATGGGCCCCATAATTTAAAAAGAGCATTATGATACTTGAATGCATTCATAGGAGGACACCAAAGCTGGGAAGGGGCTGGCAGGAATGTCCTCTGAGGAGTGACTGAGGGCACTGGGTTTGGAGAGGGGGAGGCTGAGGGGTGACCTCACTGCTCCCTACGGCTTCCTGAGGAGGAGAAATGGTCTACAAAGTGGGCAGCCACCAGTGTGTAAAGGAGAGCACATGAGCAGTGCAAGTCTTTCTGCCCAGGGACCTGTCCCTCCCTTGCTGGCCTTGCACTGCACGCAAGTACTGTGCTTCCCTTTAAAGTAATCTGGGCATTCAGACAATGGGAGTATGGGGATTTGCACCTATACACTGCTTTGGGTGTCAGGATGTCAGAGGTGAGAGCAAGGCTTTTGGTTTCCTCTGCATGAACTGTGTGCAGAGTAGAGAGCGTGCTGGATTCAGACACTGTTCCTTACCCAGCACTAACACATTGCTTATTGTGGTGTCTCCTAATTTCTAGCACCCAGAAAACTGTTTCAAGGTAGCTGATGTTGCAACTCAAACATCTCAGTAGAGCTGAAATTTCACTATAATGTAATCTATTATTACACCTACTTAGTGAGCAAAATTTCACTAAACATGCAGACTAGATAGCTCAGGAAATTTATCACAAAGTAAAAGGCTTCCATCAATAACTCAAGAACCAAAACTAATCTTGGTTTTTAGATATAAAACCAGCTTTCATTTGAAGCATTTTTTTTAGCCCTTGAAAAAAGATTGGATCCCAAAAGCAAAGCCATCTATAAAAATAGCTGGCATTAAAATGTCAATGCTGAAATTCAGTGAGCACTAAATTCAACAAAAGCAAAAGATCAAAAAATTAAAGCTTTTAAGAATTTCCTAACAATGGAAAAATCTTTGCTATATATAGAAAAGGGGTGAATGATCCTGTTTTCTTCAAAATCTATTTGATTGCAGTCACTTGGCAGATATTCGCTCAGGCATAAGAATATGTTGCAAATAAATGAAAAATAAATATCCTTCTATTGCCTTTAAAAAAAAATTGAAAAAGCAAACAAAAACCCCAAACCTTAAAAACATACCTATCTAAAAGAAATAAAACATTAAATAAACCCTGGAATTTTTTACAGAGACAAAAGAACAGACCATGTGAGAGAATTGCCTACCTCAAGACATCCACGGGCCTGGGCCAGGATTTAGGTTTACTTTTTTAATTTGCTCAAAAGCACATAGATAATACTGACAGTTGCTCCACATGCAGTCTCATTCATGAATCTGAAGAAATAACTTAGAGACCATATGAAGCAAAAAGTATTATTGAAAAGGGAATAGGAAGAGACTCAATATTGATGTTGGTATTAAAATATTAGTTTAAAATACATTTCAACCAAGTGCTAGCAACTGAGTTAATAGAAGACATTTCCCAGGCCTGGAAACAAAAGAACAGGGGAGGAACAGAAGTAATTTCAAGAGAAATTATCTCTGTTCTAGCTACACTTTCAAAAAACATTATGTGATTTGAAAATATTAAAATTTAATCTTGAAAAATTGTCTAGTTTTGGCACTTCACTTAATACCAAAACCCATAAGATTGATTAGCGACTTCTACCTAGGCAGAAGGCTGAAACAGTAGCTACTCTAATTTGATTCTTCTATCTCTGATGTAATGAAAAATGTGGTTTGCTCGTCTCTGGCATGTGCAGTGCTTCTTTTCCACTGCAGATGTCACAAAGCAAAAAATCTGCAACAGCGATGGCAAAAGTGTCAGGCAGAAGTGAAGCAACCACTCAGAGCTCCAGGACACAGTGGTATAGACTGCAGAAATGTCAGACAGCCCCTCTGAATATTAACACTAATTAAGTAGGTTAGTCCTTTTTTTTTTGGTAGTTTTTATTTCCCATATATCTGTAATTTCTAAGTAATTTGGTTTATGCAATGAGATAGACAAGTCATGGATATCCATGCCAGTGCACAACACAAGTTCATAAGTAAGTCCTTTTGCTAATAACTCTTGACCGATATACTTATGAATCCGTTCCAGTTGTTCCTACTCTGCCTAGCAGAAATATCAGTCATCTGAATAGTCTCAGTACACTTTTTGTTTAGCATCCAGTTGGCTCAGTTGGTTGTTCATCAGATGCTCACTGTACAGCACCAGCAAGATTGACCATTTCAGCTTAGTTCTGTGGTAGTTACCAGAACAAAATTAGCAATAGTGCATCTTCAAGTAGAAAAATCCTTCTGACAGAAACATGTCTGATCTACACCCACATATAATGAACACTCAGGCTTTGGAGAGCTAAGTCAGCCTCTGTGGGATGTCCATGTCTCTGTGAGAACACCAACTCCTGTCCACCAAGCTATTGCTAAGAAAAAAGGAATCCAATCGAGTAGTGATCGTCCTAGGTATCCAACACAATAATTTACAACATTGCCATTTCCAATTGTTTTGTGACAGTATTTTTTCCTACTACTACTGACGTGCTATTAAACTTATTTTTTTTATCACTACTGACAAGCTTATTCCACGGTAGTCAGCAAACGTTGGTCTGAAAGAAAATCTACTGTGATTTCCATTTGTGATCCACAAGTGCATCCCAAAGTGAAGATAAAAAGCTATTCTCTTTGGAGGAGTATCATCTCAAGGCTTAGGGTACTGCTTTGGCAAAACCCACAAAAATAATTTTAGGAAGGTAATAAATTCTTCTCACCAATTTTCCTAACTTGCTTACTATTGAATGCTTCAGTGTGTGCAGAGTTAGTCTAGTAAATCTCATCTAGGATAACGGAAGATTATTACCTCAATAGCTCTCACTCAGGGAAGCATATCCTGAAAAATACTAGATAAAGCCAATATTTCCAGGCCTCCTGAAGAAAGGAAAACTTGGGCTTAGCAAATGGAAAAAACTCTAAAGCAGGAAGCATAAAAAACATGTTAATTCTCTTAATAATGTGAACTCTGAACATAATAAAAATGAACCCAGACCCCTAACATTGAAACACTTGGCTTCCAGTACAGAAGTGGAAGGAGATCCTTACACCTATCAGTTAAGACTTTCTGAACAAGAGACCTGGTTTGCAACTGCATATTTCAATTCCAAACCTAAAAATTTTCTCTGCAAATTCTCTGGCTGTAGATGTTCCCTACTCATTGTACAAAGTTTTATAGATCATCTTATGGTCATGTTATTGGACTCTTCTCATGAAACCATATGGAATGCTAGTTTATTAGAGTTGAATCCTGTTTATTTCAATGGTTCTGAACTTTCTGGTGCTGTGGAGCAAGGGATAATCTCAGTAGGTTGCAACCAAGTCTGGTTCTTCCAGGAAAATTCCTCATTGGTTTTAATGGATCTAAGTGGTTTCTTCGTAACATTTTCTGATTGACTACCGTATTTTCAGAGGAAGCACTACTTTCTGTGACCTTGAAGCTCAAAAACAAACAAACAAATGAACAAACAAAAAACAAACAAAAAAAGGCCAGTTTCCAGATGATATCAGATTTAAGTATTTTTTGCCCTCATTGCGATCCCCCTTCAGTCTTTTTCCCACCATGTGGAAGAGGTGGAGCATACTTCTGGTGCTGCCCTAAAATGTTTACTGAGTGCCCATACTCAAAATCAGTAAAAATATTTCTGTAGGTTCACATTATAGTTACTGTGCATTTGTTCTCTTTTGTAGAAAAGCACTAAGACTAATTTTAAGTTATAAAACACAAACATGTAAATAATATTGGGGTCTTTCAGGAGCGTTCAAAGATAGCCTTCACACAGAAACTTCATAACACTGAACACTCACATTCTTACATAATCTGTACTAATTCACTTATTAGGAAGTTCTGGGAGGGAGACATGGGAGAATCATTCTGTACATCTCCTGCTTCCCTGGGGAAACATCAGCAGTACATCCCTAGATGTGTAAGTACAGATCAAAGTTGATACCTTCTGCAGCTTATTCATTGCCCAAGTAATTTCTTTTTAAAACTTCTCTTTCAGAGCACAAAAGAAAGCCTGAGAATTTTTAACAGCAATAGTGACAACACAGCTTACCTGCCCTTCTAGGCAAATTTATTTAGAAAATTGCACATCAGGGTGGCTGCACTGCACCCTGAATGCTGGTTGGAAATTCCAGAGTAGAATGAATCTCTTTTCACTCCTAGAAATTGCCTGTAATTTTTTCATCACTTGACTATCTGTTTCAGAAATAAGTGAACTTAATACACCATTTGTAGTCTGAACAGGATTTTAGATATTTCCTTTTAACTTATCTGGTCTTTGAACATTTAGCTACACTGATTCCAGTTTCAGAGAAATTATCAATAGCAACAACACTCTGAACAGGTAAATGGTGTTCTTCCTAGTCCTACGGTCAACAAGACAAGACAGTAGTAGCAGTCAATAAAAAGCAGCCCTGGATAGGATTTGCATTGTTGATTAAGGACAAGGAAGCACAAGTAAGGGAGAAGCACATATGGGAAAGCATTTCTGTGTACCACAAGTCCCCCATGAACTTAGTGACTCACACCTTCCAGGCTTTGAGGCAGTGCAGCTCAAAGCCCACAGAAGCATAGAGCAGCTTTCCCAGTGATATAGGAGTATGCAAAACCACACACCTCACATCATCTGCACCCCTCCCGCCAAACAACAGAAGAACTCTGAGAAAATATTATCATCACAATAAAATAAAGTTTGCAAAACACTACCACCAACTCCCACTATTTCAGGGGTAATTTAACTGTCTAGCCTTAACTTGACCTTAATTTTCTGACCAAAAGCAATAATAAAAGTTCTACAGAAAACACAAGTTTTGTTTGGCCTTTCAATAATATTCTCTACAGAAGCAATTTTCTAGGGATAACTGAAGCATATCACTGGCCTGAAGCAGCTTGTGCCGAGTTCCTTACATCCCCAGTAGGGAACAAGTGTGTGGGAGTGAATCCAGAGATAAATATTTGCTTCTAACATTCACAGTAACAGTTTGAGGTAGATGGTACTGATCATCATTTATTTCCAACCATGCCTTTTTTCTACTCCCCCAGTTATGGACGTATTTCTTGAAATATAGGTCCTGCAATGCACAGAATTCTAAAAAGGATTGTTGTATTCTAATTTCTGAGAGTTTGGTTTCCAACAAATGAGGAATATTTTCTGATTGCAGGTAATATGAGTATTTTTTGCTTCTCCTAGACCAAATAATTCAACGAAACAAAGATTCTGCTTTATTTTCAACTAAATCTGCTATGTCACTCTCAAAAGCCAATTTGTTCTTGTGCTTTGAGGTCATTACACATTTAGTCATCTTATGCCTGATTTATGAATGTTTGCTCCAGCTATGAGCATCTGAAATACATTAAGATGATGACATGAAATACTTTTATTCATGTATATTCTTATATGATGCTTCAGAGTTTGAAGTGGGGCAAAAAAAAAGAGGAAGAATTACAGGAATGTAGTCAGACAGCCAGAAAGGTTTTTATTACTTGGTGACTTAAGAAGCCACCTTGAGTGTCATTGATAAAGCTTGTTCTCTTCTGAAACAGAGCAAATCAAGAACTTTGTCCTGGAGGCAGACTTCACATCATATTTTTTGTTTTATGGTTTAGATATTTTCTCTGCAGTTGCAAACTGGGGTAGCTTTTCACTTTCTACACATGCAAGGGTGACTATATAATATCTAGAGATAATCCAGCATTAGTTAGGATCATGTAAATTTAACATTATTTACTCAAACCCTAAAGTTATGACATCACATTTGTGTTTAATGAATTTTTGCTTAATGAAGTCACCAGGTGTTGATTCACAACCTTCCCCCCACTCCAAATTCTATGGTTTTATATTATGATGAGCCCTGAGATTATTAGAACCTTTATCTCTGTGTGGAGGCTGTTTCTATGGCAGTGTATGTTAAAGTTGTGAACATTATGAAAGATAAGTAAAAAAAGCTCACAATCCCATGGCCCTTAATACCAGTCTTTAGTCCTTTACTCTTCCACCCTTAAAAGCCTGACAATATGACAAACTCGACATGCTGTCACAGAACAGAGCAACAGACTGCTCTAACCAGCCAAACTCAAATAACGGCCAAGCACAGGGGGGCTTGACAACATCACTTCTTAGTGATAACCTGAGGCACACCCAACAAACCACACAGAAAAACATCCTGATTTATTTCACAAGGATCCCAGACAGCAAGCTGAATCTAATCAAGATGAGTCCAGGTAATGGCTAATAATTATAGTCTGTCAACTGATTGAGGCTGAGTGGAAAGTTGTATCCAGATGGAAAAACAACCATGATCATTTTTGTAGCAAGTCAGTACTGTGTTACACAGCATGGGGGAAAAATACACTAGTCAAATTTGTTGAGATACATTAAAGTACCACAACGAGCAAGAAAGCCAGACTTGACAAAAATTAAAAATAACAACAACAAGAAAAGCTGATTAAAAATGAAAACATGTACCAATGAAACCTGGAATAAAAAGGACATGCCTTGTAAATAAGAGCAGATGAAAAATATAATCAGTGAAGCTGAGATGCAGGATGCTTCAGCCATCCTGGCAGGCAACGATGTAAACATAGTCTGCTCTGTTTCCAGGTTTCTCATGGGTCTATTATTTTACTCTGATGCTTGGAAGATGAACTCACCTTAGGAAGAAAATCTGCCATTAGCGTTGCTGCTCTAGACATCATCACCTGATGCTTCAATGACTATTTTCTTGTTTCTTTTTCTCCTTTCGTTTTTTACAGACAGTCTGGCTTGATAAGTCAAAACAACCAAAACCAGTGTCCTAAATGCCTTGATACTTTTTGCCTTCCTTTTTTTT
Source organism: Promerops cafer (assembly GCA_013398275.1). Classification (NCBI taxonomy): domain Eukaryota; kingdom Metazoa; phylum Chordata; class Aves; order Passeriformes; family Nectariniidae; genus Promerops; species Promerops cafer. The sequence goes on from VZSE01013675.1 coordinate 2,390,650, forward strand.
CTTTTTTTTTTTTTTTTTTTTTTTTTTTGCTATGTTTGTTTCTGCTCTTGTTTCATCTGCAAGGAAACAAGCTTGGATACCCTGCAACAACAGCCCCAGTTAATTTCAAATATTTGTTCCTCTTTTTACCTCTCAAATATAATTTTAAATTGCAAAAATGACTGACAGACTATTAAAAAATCCTCCCAAAAATCCTCTACAATGAAAAGTGTGTGAGATGCTGTTAGAAATAAAATCTTCATTTCATATGTAAGAATTAAGACAATGAAGCCATTTTTCTTCCTCTATTTTAGGCAAAAGGCAATTCAATTATTATTATTGAAAGCTTTCTGCAATGAGATTACACCATGTAAGGTCTCTTTAATTGTCACTAAACAACTTAGCATTGCCCAATGACAAAATTTTGTTTATTGCCTTTAAATATGTATCAATTAACTCTATTCTAGTTAACAACTAAAAAATATTAACTTCTTCCCTAAATCTTCAATTTAATTTTTAAATTGCTCAACATTTTGTTATATATATACGTGTATATATATATATGTATATATATATATGCATACATGAATAAAAGTTCTGGTACATTGGAAGTTCAGTAATGCAGTTCTCAGGTAAGAATTCTCATATGAAAGAGTTGATTATATGCATGTGAGCAATAGAATCAAACATTTAGTGCTTCTAGGGCACTTTTCTTTAGGAAGTAGTGATGGCACATTTATATTCATGCCGTATGTTTCTACATATGTCATAGTATAAAGCACTCCACTGACCTACTATTTACGGAGAGAAGAGAGAAAAGTCACAGGATACAACAGTTGTGGTTGTTTAATGTCTGCTCACAAAGTCATTGCAGTAATTATTACATGTGTCACTTCTGTTAAAAAAAAATGAAGAGAGAGAAGGGAAGGAGGAGAGTGGGTAGAGAAGTCACCTCGTACATTTGACCTTAATGAGGCAGGCTATGAATACTCATAATGATTTCTCAAATTGTTTGGAGATGAGCAGCTTGAGTCAAACAAATTGTACTAGAAAGGAGATAGGCTAAGTACCACTCAAATGGAGCCATTATGCTTGCAGCTCTTTGGATCCTGAAATGAGATAAAAGCTGCATCATGGAGGCATAAAGACTTCAGGACAAATAGAAAGAATTAACTGACATATCTTCTGGTAAAATACATTATGAAACCTTTCAGTTCTACTTTGCATCAGTAGTCTAAGTGATGAAGCACTAGAAACAGCAGGCTGTGATTTTCCTCTTCTCAGCTTAAAGCCTCAAGCAACTACAGGAGTGCTGATCTGCCTCTCCCGCTGACATCCCTTACAGCCATTAGGATAAATAACTTGGCCCTTATGGTCCCTCTGCATTGTTCCTCTACTTATTCCTCACTCCAAAAATTCTTGCAGGACAAATGTACAAGGTAAAATCTTAATAATCTTACTCATCTGACACTTTTCCCCCATCCTCCTTGTACCAAACAGAGAAAAAAGAGAAACATTAAAAATGAGGAGTAATCAATTTATTTCTTGTGTCTTTCTCAATGGGACTGAAAATAAATCTGTCAGAGGAAAAGGAAACAGGCCAAGAGATTCAGAAATATTATACAGAGCATGGAATGAAGCTGCAATATACTCAAACTTCACACTAAAAAATTTAGGATATTAAGATATTCTAACAAATACCTTAAAAGAGAAATTCCTCCCACTACAGTTGCTGCTCTAGTAACAATTAAGGGGAAAATGGGAAAGGTCAAACTGGATACCGAGAGAGCAACCCTCCAACTTTGGAAAAAACAGTTTGAATGCAGAGTCTAACTTCGGCTTGTGGACCTGCCTCTGAAAGAGGGTAAGATGACAGAGCTTTGAAAGAGTTCCCTGTTGACCTTAGCCACAAAAGAGGCTAAACTGAAAAGCAGTCTAATGGTTAAACATCGTGCCACAACACAGCATCAAGGAATACTTTTTCCATAAGTGGATTAATTTGAAAAGTTCTGGCTTTCTACCCCTAAACATTTACAGTACTGTTTAAAAAAAAAAAAAAAAAAAGGCAAAGAAAAAAAGCTTCTTAAAGTTTACATAGTTCCTACAGATTTGGAAAACTGCATAACATGAACAACAATGCCCTAGATTTTGAAAAGCTATTTTGTTGCATCAGAAACAGATAATTTGCATGTGATATCTCAAACATCTTCATTCCACTATGAGGACATAAAATAAAAGTGCTTGATTCCTCTTCACTATCTAAACAGAGCTCTGAGTACAACCTTTATTTAGAGAAGACAAGAACAAGAGAATTGGAGGGAAGAGTTTGGGGATTTCTTTGAAAACAGAGTTGTTTGTAGAGACCATGAACTGCTGTGGGGAGCACGTGCAATTACATATTTCTGACTTTGACTGCACTATCGAACCACCAGCACATCTTAGAAACCAGAACAATTTTTAGTTATCACAGCAACATCTGTGAAGGGGGGGTCTTGTCATGACACTCGCCAGTTTACTAAATTAAGACACTCTAAATTTGGATATGGATTATGCCCAGAAATATGCCCAGACAGCTGTCTTCTGCACCACAATTTTCTCTCTCTTTTTTTCTTTTTAATATTGTTTGGCACGTTTGGCTATGCTAATGCTTTCTGACTATAGACTCTGTAGGTGAAATGCTGATACAAGGATGAAATTATGAATTCTGTGGCTCAATAATTGTGATACAATATATTAAAGGGCTAAAGATGCAATTTCTCAACAAACAATTTCAGTGGCTTTTTAGGATATTGTCCTTGTCCCAGAAGGCTTACAGTCAAGTGAAAGTGAAGCTTACTATCCAACATTTTGCTCCAGTAAAACTATACTACAGTAATTGTGAAAGTAGTACACAGCTGTTAAGCCACCTTATATTTCAAAGATTGATATTAACTTTGCTAACTTTGCGGACTTGCTTTGTCAAGGAATGGAACTAGCAAGTTGCACTTCACATTTTTAGTCCTTAATATGTTCTCTACCTGCTAGTTTCACCTGAATGAAAGAAGGCGAATTTAAAATGTGCATTAGTATCTTGAGTAGTAATTCAACATGGAGATGTTTGTTTAACATAGTGGAAGAATAGGAACATTTAGATTTGACTCTAAGACTAGAGAGGAAAATATAGTTAAGAATCTCTATTAAAATAAAATATCACTACCTTGCCATATATTTTTTATTTAGTATACTCCACATACCAATCAGTATAGCTAAATTTGTAGGTTACTTAGTTTTATGTTCACAAAAATATAGTTAATTTTAATTCATCTAGTTTAGTTTTTTTTCAAATATAGCTCTAGCGATATCACAGACCTGCACAAGATGGATACTAAAATTTTTTGAGAATTCTGCTCTGATTCTCACATGCTTTAGTGCTTTCTGTTACATGAGAAGATATGTAGCATTGCTACAGAGTTCTACAGAAGTGTGTTACTGATGAAGCAAAGTACTCAGGTAACCTCCTTCCCCACACTAGTATATGTGCTGCTGCTAATACCCTGTAAAGATTCAGAAAAAGATTTAGGGTGGTAAAATTGTAGCTCTTTGCCCTCTAGCCTTAGTGCCTCAGATGACCACTAATCAAAAGAAAACAAAAACGGTGACAGCTGCAAAGGCACTACACAGTATGTACACAGGTGATGAGCTTTACTCTGCTGGGAACAACTGTCAGTTTTAGAAACACAGAATAAAATTACTTTCCATCAATTTTTCACATATCTCTTACAGTCATTTGCATTGTAATGAAGAAATAGTTGTTTTAGGTTTTTATTTTTAAAACTGCAACATTTATATGGATATTAGTGCAAATTGCCTTTTTCTCGTAGCAAAGAGCTGCTGATGAGAGTGATCCAGTTAAAACAGAAAACTGCATTTTTCCACAGCATGCTTCATGTCCAAGTGAATTAAATTATGTGTCCTAATTCATGATCTCCTTGCACTGGTTAGGAAAAGGTCACATTTATATACTCTGATATTGTTTTGTAGATGAGAAATGTTAGAAAAATGAAATTATTACTTTTACTTCTCCTTTCCCCCCCCCCCCCCCCCCCCCACA